>OVBE01000019.1:0-89277 GCA_900406425.1 Iberis pinnata | reverse complement strand
TATATATATATATATATATATATATCTTTGAAAGTTATCTAAATTTCGATAATTATATCCAGAAAGGTGGAAATTACCGCAACTGATTAATAATATATTTATTGGTATAATTTATTAATACCACTATAAATGGAATATAATATTAGTGGTATCTTATTATTTATAAGCTACAAATAAGTATTATTTTTTAAACTAGAAAAATAAATATATTAAACTGTAAACTTTGTTCCATAACACATAACAAACTTAATTGTTAGTTAGAATTTTACATTTAAATTTTCTAAATTCAATTCGTTGCATATATAATCGATAAGTTGATCTTTTAAATTTAAGAT
The DNA here is from genome assembly GCA_900406425.1 of Iberis pinnata. Classification (NCBI taxonomy): domain Eukaryota; kingdom Viridiplantae; phylum Streptophyta; class Magnoliopsida; order Brassicales; family Brassicaceae; genus Iberis; species Iberis pinnata. The sequence goes on along the minus strand of OVBE01000019.1, from coordinate 88,942 downwards.
TTTTAATCATATATTGGAAAATTAATTATAGTTCTCAAATTTTAAATTAAAGTTTAAATATGATAAAACATATTTAAAAATTATCCTTTTAAGGTATAAATGAAATATTTATTAACTTTAATCTATAATTTTTTCTATATATTGTAAGTAACTTAATTGTGTTTCTAGAATTTTCTATTACAATTTACCAAATTAATTAGTTACCTAAATAATCTATTGTTTCTCAAAAACAAAAAAAAAGCTAAGATCCCACATCGAAAATTAGAGGAAGTTTCATTTCTTTCCAGCTCCTATATATATGTGTTTCATGATTAATTCCAACATCACACCAATTTTGGTGTACTAAGTGCAAGAAATCGATTAATCGAGATATAAGCACAAAAATATTTAGTTAAATTTGGTTTTCAATTAAATCGAATGTAATAAATATTTTGTTGGATGAATAGTTTAAGTGCTTGATTTAATCAGTATCTAAAGAAAAAAATTAATTGGTTTAGTTTGGTTTTAATGAAACCGAATTAAAAACTAAAAGTGATAAACATTATTTTGGTTTCATGGAAGTGACAAAATATTTTAGTTTCATTATTCAAAATGTACGTATTATTATATCGGGTATGATTTTTTGTGTGGTTGTGACTCGATATAATATTTTTAACTAAATTTTTTAATATAAAATTAGATATTTTATTACGTATATATATATATATATATATTTGAAAGTTATTTAAATTTCAATAATCATGCCTAGATAGATGAGAATTACCGCAAATGATTAATAATATATTTATTGGTATTATTTATTGACACCACTATAAATTGAATATAATATTGATGGTATATTATTATTTATAAGCTACAAATAAGTATTATTTTTTAAACTAGAAAAATTAATAGATTAAATTATAAACTTTGTTCTATAAATCATAACAAACTTAATTGTTAGATAGAGTTTTATATTTGAATTTTATAAATTCATCCTGTTGCCTATATAATAGATAAGTATATCTTTTAAATTTAATATTTTTTAGTCATATATTTAGGAAAATAATTATAGTTATCAAACTGTAATTTAAAGTTTAAAGATTATAAAACATAATTAAAAATTATCCTTTAAAGGTATAAATGAAATATTTATAAATTTAATCTATAATTTTTTCCATATATTGTAAAAAAACTTAACTTTGTTTCTAGAATTTTCTATTGCAAGTTTCCAAATTTAATTAGTTACCTAAATAATCTATTGTTAAAAAAAAAAAACTAAGATCCCGCATCAAAAATTAGAGGAAGTCTAATTTCTTTCCAGCTCTTATATATATTTGTTTAATGATTAATTTCAACATCACACCAATTTTGGTACAGTAAGTGCAAAAAATCAATTTAATCGAGATATAAACACAAAAATATTTAGTTAAATTTGGTTTTCAATTAAATCGAATGTAATAAATATTTTGTTGGTTGAATAGTTTAAGTGCTTTATTTAATCAGTATCTAAAGAAAAAAATTATTTGGTTTAGTTTGGTTTTAATGAAACCGAATTAAAAACCAAAAGTGATAAACATTATTTTGGTTTCATGAAGGTGACAAAATATTTTAGTTTCATTATTCAAAATTATTCAAAATGCGCGTATTATTATATCGGGTATGATATTTTGTGTGGTTATGACTCGATATAATATTTTTAACTAAAAATTTTAATGAAAAATTAGATAGTTTATATCGTATGTATATATATATATATATATATATATATATATATTTGAAAATTATCTAAATTTCGATAATTATGTCCAAAAAGATGAGAATTCCCGCAACTGATTAATAATATATTTATTGGTATGATTTATTGACACCACTATAAATGGAATATAATATTGATGGTATATCATTATTTCTAAGCTACAAATAAGTATTATTTCTTAAACTAGATAAATTAATAGATTAAACTATAAAATTTGTTCCATAAGTCATAACAAACTTAATTGTTAGATAGAGTTTTATATTTAAATTTTATAAATTCATTTGGGTGCCTATATAATAGATAAGTATATCTTTTAAATTAAATAATTTTTTAATCACATATTTATGAAATTAATTATAGTTATCAAATTGTAATTTAAAGTTTAAAGATTATAAAAAAATTAAAAATTATCCTTTTAAGGTATAAACAAAATATTTATTAACTTTAATCTATAATACTTCCATATATTGTAAAAAAAACTTAACTGTGTTTCTAGAATTTTCTATTACAAGTTTCCAAATTTAATTAGTTACCTAAATAATCTATTGTTTTTAAAAAACGAAAAAAACTAAGATCCCACATCGAAAATTAGAGGAAATCTCATTTCTTTCCAGCTCTTATATATATTTGTTTCATGCCAACATCACACTAATTTTAGTGAAGTAAATGCAAGAAATTGATTTAATCGAGATATAAGCACAAAAATATTTAGTTAAATCAAATTTATAATTGAATGTAATAAATATTTTGTTGGTTGAATAGTTTAAGTGCTTGATTTAATTAGTATCTAAAAAAAATTATTTCGTTTAGTTTGGTTTTAATGAAACCGAATTAAAAACTGAAAGTGATAAACATTATTTTGGTTTCATGAAAGTGAAAAAATATTTTAGTTTTCATTATTCAAAATTATACAAAATGCGCGTATTCTTATATCGGGTATAATTTTTTGTGTGGTTATGACTCGATATAATATTTTTAACCAAATTTTTTAATAAAAAATTAGATAGTTATCTATATTGGTGGTGACCATTATGCATTTTGAGTTTCTTAAATGTCTTTATCGTTTATCTATCTTGATGTTATCTTGTATTTTTATATGTTTTAACAGTGTGGTTCAAGTTGTTTGAGTTCATGTTAAGTTGATGTTTTGTAAGTCGATTAACTTCTATTAACTATGTGTTGTCCTTTTAATGTGATGATCGAACTTATATCTAAATTGAACTAATTATATAAATTTTTATCTTAATAAGAAAAGTGATTCGTATAACATTATATTTGATTGTTGTAATTACGGAACAAACTATTATGATTTTAGAAAATACATTAGACGAATATAAAGGATTATTTATTACCATTAAAACTACCCGAAATGCATGTGACAATACAAAAACATATATGTTACATTACAAAAGATACACACCATCATAGTTATATTTTAATCCATGAAGGTTATCAATTTCTAATTCAAGATTGAAGTTGGGTTCATTTTTTACTCTTTTTAAAATATCTAACGCATTATCTATCTTACCCGCCTTTAGTTTAGCATCATGTAGTTCTTTACATTTTGATTGGTACTTCATGGTTAGCATGGCTGCTTGAAAATTCATGTTTTTGTCAACTTGGCTACTCTTATGGCTATGTTATCTAGATCTTCACTTGGTGAATTTTGCGAACTCAGTGTGATTGGTGCAATGAGTTCATTTGGATTCATTTTTGGTATTTTAAGTGGAGAAGAAGATGGAAGTTTATTCTAAAAATATTTTTTTGTGACAACTTGTTGTGTTTTTTGGTTATTATATAAGGAGGTTATTTATTATGTTAATTTTTTATTTAATGGTGGTTGTTATTGTTAAATCAATTATTTTATGAAATTGTGTGATAAAAATTAATATATTTAATTAATAGTATAATTATTTGGTTTGTTGGTAAATATCAAATCTATTATTTACTATGGATGCATTAATTGTTTTTATATGTATTTTATGTTTAGATTTAATAATGTGTATTATGAATTTCGAATTGTTCATTAATTGTTATGAGTTGTGTTAGTTATTCTAAATCGGTGGCAGAATATTTTCGATTTGATTTTATTATGTTTCTCATTTTCCTTTTATTTATGTGTACTTTATTATGTTTTTTCGTTTCTAAATAATCAGATCAATGTTATGTAAATTGTTTTTTATATATAAATGATTATCTATGTTATCTCTTTTAATTGTATGTGTTATATATTAATTCAAACTTAATTTGTTTAAAAGGTGCAAAAAATATATTTACTAAATTAAAATTTAAACTTTATCAATTACCATATAAGTTAACAAACAAATAAATATCATTGATGATAATAAAGATTTATATGGATATTTCAATGATATAATAATATACAAAATATGGTACGATAATCTATATTTATATTTTGTATTAAAAATTTGGTTACTAAATTTTTTATATATTATTTATAAATGGATAAAAAACTACTTAAAATTTAAACATATGAATCATAATACATTAAACAAAATAAAAAAGAGTTCACATTTATAGCAATATTAGCCGATAAAAAACAAAATGAAATTGAAAAAAAGAGAGATTTAACCTAAAAATCTAATACCACATTCTCTGTAGTTGACTTCATACGGGTGAGTGTGTTTGAGTTCGTAATCAGCATATTTCTTTTTTCTTTTAATTTTTTTTAATTCTTCGTCCAATTTAAAATTTTGGTGTATTTTTCACATTTTCCAAAATGGAGATCATCAAATCTATTTTAGCAGACCTGAGTTCTGTTTGACGAAGATGTTCAAGACAATCTAGCTGGTCTTTCATGAGTTACATAACTGTTTTGTACTTCTTCACGGTTGGTAGCCGTGAGATAACAGTTGGATTTTCTTCTACTTCATCATAATGGTGAGGATTCATTTTGTTGTCTAAGGCAGACGAAGAAAAAGTTTGTTTGCGTGTTTAGTTTATATCTTATGGGTCTAGACATTAACTACTTATGCTATATATAGTGGTTAAAGATTGTGTTTACATTTACTACGTGTGAAAATTCTCTTTTAATATTTTCATAATTTCCGATGCAATGGACTATAATAAATATAGATTCTATGTATACTGGCTAAAAATCGTTAATTAAACTTAATACGTAAGGTTATATGTCTTTTCACCTTTTATAAGTTTCAATGTATTTATGTTTTAATAGTATAGATTTAATTTACTACGTGTAGTAAATATTAGTTTCACAGTTTTAAAGTTTTCATTCAATGTACATATGCCAATGAATGATGCTATGTATAATGGCAAAGAATGGTTTATCACATTTACTACGTTTGTTTGTATGTTTTTCAGCTTTTAGTCGTTACAATGTATTTAGGTTGTATTCTTTAAATGTATGTGATGTTTTAGACTTTTCAATGTATCTTAATTGTGGTTAAATGTATACTCAATTTTCAATGCAAGATTTAATGTAATTTTGAAGTCAAGTTGACTTCTATCAAGTGTATTTGATTTTTTATTCTATAAATATTTACATATTTAATTAAAAATTAAAATTTTGTATAATATACTAATAATAATAATATTATACAAAGCACAACAAATATATATATGGATACTATTCCTAATGGGAATGTAATTTATATTACCTTTCATATTTAAAACCCCATATTGGTGTTTTTAGTATATTCAAACAAACTAAATATTATATTGTATTGTATTTTTAAATAATTAAAATTTTTGATATTAATAATTAATTTTTAATTATTAAAAAATATATGAATTAGAATATAATCATTTTCATATTTATGGCAGGATTTGTTTAGTCTTTACCCGATAAAGTAAGGACTTCTCAGTTTCACTATGATAAAAAAAAATCATAAGAATATAAGCTGTTTTTATTAATTCCATATTGAACCGACAAAAATTAATTGGGCGTAATTAGGTTTTTTATTTTGATAATTTTAAAATAATCAATTAATGGGCTTATTAATTTATACTTGACCCGACTTTTAAAAATTTAATCCATACACATTTTTGATGGAAAAAAAACTTTTTACTTTGGGCTGATTTTTGACTTGGCCCAATTTTTGANTTTATATATTATATATATATATATATATATATATATATATATATATATTAATACCAAAATTTTTGTTAAATTTTATTATTTTATAATTAAAATATAAGTCAATACTATTTCAGACATTACGAAAAAAAGAAAATAAAGTTTAGATACCTTCGTGCGATTTTAGGTTTCGTATTTGATGAACACACGAATAAAACAACATTAGCACATGCATAAACAAAAAACTAGAAGGTTACAATTAAAATATTATACTTAATGGATTTTAAAATATTACAAATAATATACATCTTATCTTTCTTTTTTATTAATTTTTGTAAGTACTCGAATGAGTAAACCAATATAAAAAAAGTAAAATTTAGTTTGGATCTAATGTTTATCATATTTGTTCACTTATAATATAGTTTGGGTTTTTTTGTATTTTTTAAGAAATGTAAAATGTTTTATATTCAGAAAAAAAAATCTTGCCATATCTCGGTTAGGCGTACGTTTATTACAAGTATTATCTACAAATATCCAAAAGAAATATGTTAATAATTTATTTCAAATCGTAGATCGACCTAAAAAGAAATAGATCTAAAAAAATGAAATTATTGAACATAATCTTATCAGATCTGGATCTGTCGATATCATAAACCCATATACTTAGCCTCATCGTTCAACAAAAGCATCATATACATACCCAAAAAAATAGAATATGTTGATTAAAATTTTCTAAATCGCGGATAAACATAAAAATGGTTTCGAATCTTACCTTTTTATAATGGAAGATAAGAATACTGATGATTCCATTGAAGAAAGAGTTTGATAGATCGGTACAACTTCATTTTAACGAAATCGTCATTTTCGAGTGAACAAATGAGAGAAGAAAGCGAATGGTTTTTTGAAAATTTGGGCCTATTTGGGCTGAAAATTTTCAAATTTTGTAGATTATAATTAATGGGCCGATTGTATTAACAAATGTTTGAAATTTTTGGTTCTTTTATTTAACCAAACATTTATGTAAAATAATTTTTCGACATATTTTTAAATATTTGCAACAATTCGTCTATAAATTATTAACTAATAATTAAATTTTGTAATAAAAAATTCACAGATTTATTACTATTAAACTGCATATAACCTAATAATCTAATGAAATTACAATATTTATTGGAAGTATATATATATATATAAACCAAAAATAAAAATGTATGTTACTATTTATAATTATGAAATAACATTACAATTTTATAAAATATAACACATCAAATACTTTAATCAAATTTTAGGTAAGATTCACTAATCTATGCTATAAACTTTCATTTTATAAATAAATAAACCAACATTTGCATCTTATACGTTTATATAATTAAAAATTTTAAATTTTTTAAAATAAATACGATAAATCAATTCATTAAATATAAAATACATATTATTATACTATATATAAACTTATGTATATTACATTATATTATATATAATATTAAACGACGTATATATATATATTTTCCACAAAAGAACGACTTCTCTATTTATCGGTTATGTGAATACATCAAGTAAGTCTACACACCAATAAGGTAAAGAAGTGCCAACAAAAGAAAAAAGTACGTTGCACTCCCGTGATCGTCTAGCTGGTAAATCAACTCTAAGATTAGATGAGCGTGGTTGAAATCCGTATAAGACGCCCTAAGCGTGGTAAACTCCTGTAACTCAGTTGCAAATGCAGGCCATTCCATTGGTGCTTGCACCATTTGTGTTAACTCGACGGAATCCATCAGGAATACACTACAAAACCGTCTCTTCTTGTTGAGCATCTTCATCGCCCAAAGTAGACCATATAATTCAGCATGAGCGGGGGATTGACATTGTATCGAACCTTTTATACCCAGAATATCGATAGTACCATCCTGGAGTTGAAGGACCCATCCTAAACCGCAGGTGCGGTTTCCGGATTTCCATGACCCATCAATGGAGCAAACCACTGGGTTATGGTGCCAAAGTTACGTACGCGGATTACTCGGGATATGTCCGTGTATCCGGTGGTCTATAACCAATCCTTGTTGTTGTTCATTGGCTGAAATCCATTCCTGATATTCCAATTGAGCATGTTGCACTATATCAGGCGTTGCTTGAAGATTCTCTCGATATACCATAGCATTACGGGCTTTCCAGATGAACCAGAGAAGCCAGACAAAGAAGGTCATGGGCTCTTCCTGAGATACACCTGGTGATCCTCGGATCAAAAGATAATTCAGGTTTTCTAGAAGGTGGGGCGAGGGAGAACGCCCATGTTCAAAAGATATATTAGCTAAAGCCCAACATTGGCGTGCGGGAGGACAAATAAAGAGGACATGATTAATTGATTCATCATGTAGACCACACTGTGAGCATAACAAATCCATCGGTAATTTCCTCGATGTCAGTCGCTCATTGACCAGAACAGCACCCGACAAGACTTGCCATAAAAATAGCTTCATCTTTTCAGGTGCACTTATATTCCATATTTTTCCTTCAAGGAATTAGTTGACGGTTCCTGAAGAAAAGTTGAGAAAGAAGCATCATTAGCTACCAGAAACTTGTACCCGGATTTAACCGTATATTGACCAGATTTTGTGAAGTGCCAACAGAAATTATCCGCCATTGATCTCGAAGGCCTATACTTAGTATAGATGCCACATCACTAGGATCAATTAATTGTTCCGGTAAAATTTTATTCCACCCATGAGAATTCATTAATTCGTTCACCGTCATATCAGCATTATTAGTGCTTAACCTCGCTCGAGGAGGATGCGCACTATCTCCCGGTTACCAATTTTCTGACCAGGCCTTAATATGCTGCCTTGTCGCCACCACCCTTCTAATACCACTACGAAAGCGAGGAATTGTATTCCAAATACTTCGCCATCCATAAGATGGTTGATTCGGTTTTGATGCATGAAATGGGGATCTACCACGAAAATACCATCCTCGTAATGTTTTGGCCAATAACGAGTTGGATACCAATGAAGTCTTCGCAGCTGCTTTGCGAGGAGAGCCTGGTTAAATTTCTCCAAATCTTTGAATTCTAGCCCACCCCAATTTTTGGGTAAGCACATGCGGTCCCATGCAATCCAATGGAGACCCCTGGAACTAGAACTGGAGCTCCACCAGAAATCTGCCACTACGCCAGCCAGCCTTTTTAATACCTGTTTCGGTAAATTGAAACAGGACATCACATAAGTGGGCAAGGCCTGAGCTATATATTTGATCATGATCTCTTTTCCTCCTTTAGAAAGTAGTTTCGTAGACCACCCATTTATACGGGCATTAAGACGGTCGCGTACAAAAGCAAAAACTTGGGCTTTGGAACCATGAAGTTGTTCTTGTATACCCAAATAATTACCTGAGCCCCCGTATCGGTAAATACCTAGCCGATGTTGTAATAATAAACGATCTTGGAACGGAAAGCTCTTACCAAAAATAATCGTTGATTTATCATAATTGATACATTGTCCTGACACCCGCCCATAGAGGCTAAGTTTTTTTGCAACATAATCAGCCTGACTAAAGTGGCTTTACAGAAGTAAAGGCTATCATCAGCAAATAACAGATGTGAGATCGGTGGGGAAGCTCGACCTATTTTAATTCCCTGGATTTGCCGTCGAGACTCAACCCTTTTAAGGTTTGCAATAAGTACCTCCGTACAAAGGATGAAAAGATAAGGGGACAGAAGATCTCCCTGGCGGAGTCCACGGGACGGTATTATCATTCCTTTGGGATTGCCATTGAGTATGACACGATAAGAGACATACCCTACACATGTCATAACCCAGGAAACCCATTTTGAGTAAGGTGGAGGCGAAGGAAATTCCATTCAACTCTATCATACGCTTTACTCATATCCGTTTTTATAGCCATAAAACCTTTTATACAACCTGGTTTTGATCTGAGGGCATGAAATGCCTCTTGCGCAAGCAGTATATTATCTGTAATAAGTCGACCAGCCACAAAAGCCGACTGCGTTTCAGAAATCATACCAGAGAGTATGATTTTGAGCCGGTGACACAACACTTTAGAGAATATTTTGTAACATACATTACATAAAGTTATGGGACGAAATTCCGTCATGATTCTTGGACGCTCGGTTTTTGGAATCAGAAAAATGTGTGTTTCGTTCAACCGGGGATCAAAATCTCATGTCAGCATAAAATCACGAACCATTGCAATCACATGAGGATCTAGAATATGCCAAAACCGTTGATAAAAGAGAGCAGTCATTCCGTCCGGCCCGAGAGCTTTTTCCGGACTCTATCATGATATTTTCCTCTTTTTCAATCCACTCCCAACTGGCCAAACTCAACCCCGTGATTCAGTTTCTACCCTGCTGATGTATGGTTGTGGCGTGAAAGAATTTTGTATTTTTATCACCCTCCTTTAACCATGTCACCCGAATTTTCTGTTTCCAATAAATTTCCTCTTCAATGATTGCAGCTCGAAGTTGATTAGACAACTGAGCAGCTTCCTCGTTGGGGGAAGTATCACTAGAGATTGCATTATCCAACTGCTCCTTTAAGCTTTTAAGATGAGAATTAGCGTTAGACGATTTCCGCCATTTTGAAATCTGTCGACGACAGAATTTTACCCGATCACACAAAGGCATCTCGAAAGATGAATGAGATCCTTACCAACCTTGTCAAACAATTTGTTCAAAATTTGGCCTTAAAATCCATCTTTTATCAAACCGGAATTGATGTGATCCCCGAATTTGTCTTTGTGCAAAATGAAAGAGGATCGGTCGATGATCAGAGCCTAAAAAGCGCAAATATTCTACATGTGACCATGTAAACATGTCGAACCAATACTTATTTCTCATAGCTCGATCAAGTCGACACCAAACAATATTCTTCCCCCTACGGCCTACCCAGGAAAGACTATTTCCTGTATAAGGAAAATCCAACAATCCACAACATTGTCGCATCAACCGAAAATCAAGAAATGAGGTCTCTGATCTTGGACGACCACCCTGTTTTTCATGATGATCTACAATTTCGTTGAAGTCCCCAATCATATCCCAAGCGCCAGATCAATTCGAGCTAATTCGTTTTAGCCGTTCCCAAACTATATCGTGTTTATTAAGAACATGGTGACCATAAACAAAAGAGATATAAGTTTTATTACCATCCAAAGTAACCAAAGTATCGATTACATTTTTGTTATGAAAAATAACTTGAACATTAAACTCTTGTAAAGAAAAAAGGGCTAATCCCCCGCTAAGACCAGAAGGGTCAACAGTAAATAAAAAATCATAACCTAAGTGGGCTTGAAGATCTTGAAGAAAAACTCGGTTCTGCTTCGTCTCCATTAAAAAAAGAAGGCTAGGGAAAATCGTACGCCGAAGATCCCGTAACCGCTGAACCGCCAAGAAACTACCCGCCCCTTGACAGTTCCAACTCAAAATCATTTAACCGGTCGCCTGGTGGTGTTCCTCAACCATCTGGCAAAAAAAAAACCTCAGATTCCTTCGCACACACCGGAACCACCTCCGAGTGGGATGGGAGCATCTCATTCTTCAGTTCTGGGAGTCCAAGGAGGCGAGATGTCATTGTCCTCAACCTGGAACCTCGAAAAGTGGAATGTCCAATTTTCTTTTTAGCTTGTAAGGCCTTATTGATAAAGGCAGCCCTCTTGGCTATTTTCTTTCTACCCGTGGGGTTTGGGATCGGTTTTTGAGAATCAAGTCCATCCTCAGGCTTAACAGAACCGGTCAGCATCAAAGTTAAGTTCGTGTTGATCTCATGACCAAAATCAAATTTCAAAAAATCATCAAATGCTTGATCTTTCAAAAAACTAGCATTATCCGTAACCATCTGTAACTTTGTAATTGTAGGCTCAACACCTGAAAGGCCCACATAAAAATCAGTAATCTCCCCCAATTCAGAATCTAACCCCAACCCATTATCAGTAGTTGCCCACACACCATCACGCCAGTTATTATGTTCTTCGACAGGGGATTTCCCATCTCTTCTTGGGCATGATACCCGGCCCAATTGGCCCATCGACTCAACACCACTCTTTTGCACCCCTTCGGCATTTTGATCCGCAACCATACTGTCTTCTACAACAATAACGATTGGGCCTTTTACAGCCTGGCCCAACTCTTCATTCTTCCTTGAGACCCCTTTTGTGCCATCAACAAGTACCGGCCCATCTCCTAACTCCGGCCCATCAAATTGAAGTCGAGAATTTTGACAGGCTATCAAATCGGCGGCAGTCACACCACCACTAAGAACATCGGCGTTAACGTAAGAGGCCTCACCAGTCAGCGGAGAACCAGTGACACATGCGACCACCGTTGTGCTGTCTTGGAACAATTTCCTTTTAACAGGTGGGCGAGATGAATTTTTCCCAATATTTCGACTAGATCCCTCGCCAACATTCGAATGCCTAGTTTGCCAATAGTTTCTTCGAGCATCAGCCAGTCCTGCACCCCGCATGTATTTATGTGGCCGACCAATCGGAATTATCGTCATTCCTGTGCGGCTTATTTTCCTTATCCTTTTGAAATAGTGGGCACTCAAACACATCATGTGTTAGCTTCTTGCATCTTCGGCAAAAACCATGGAGATTTTCATACTCCTGTTTAACCCGAAGTAAATCACCATTTGGTAGCTCTAATTCTCTGTTGAAAACCAGAGACTTCGCAGCATCTAAGATAACTCTAATCTTACCTTCATTCACATCCACCACAACACATTCCCCAATTTCCTCCCCAATACTTCGGTAAAGAGTTTCAATCCTATAGATAACAGGAACACCAATGATATAAATCCAGAAAATAATTGAGGATGGGTAATCCAAACGTGAATTTGGTACCCAACGATCCAAAGTGGTCATCCATCGATAAAAAAGGATGGCCTTAAAGCCAGAACCTTTACCAAGTCTTCTTCCTTCTCAAGCCGAAATCGAAATATGACATTCCCCAAATCATATCCTTGGACATGTCCAGGACAAGCCCATATCCGTGGTAAATTTGTTACCAGTTTCTTTACTCTCGGTCCTTGGATAGTGAGGTTCAGGACCCGGCCAACCAAAGTTTTCTCAAAGCTCTTGACCAAAGCCGAGTTATCGAAGCTAGTTAGCTTAAGTGGTGGAGGTTTACCCCTATTTTCCTTCGCCTTTCCACCAGACAACACATCACTCTGCCGACACATATTCTTAACCCAATAAGAGAGAAAAATCAAAATTTGTGTGAAACAAGAAACACATAATAAGATCGAATACTGAGTACCGTACCCAATTGCTTCTATATATCTCCATCGAGTATCCTTATTCGGAACCATTGAAATCGGAATTCGGAATATTTGCTTTCCCAAAGTGAAATTGGCGAATCTCCCTTGATGGATCTGAATCCATTCAAAACACCCAAACTTTCCTTGATCGGATCCCAAATCCTCAAGATCGTAATCTCTTGTATAGCGAATTGAAAAGTAAATCTCGATTCAAATCGTAACATAATGAGAACATATCACACATGCGATAAGTCTCAACCAGAAGAAAAAGACCATCAGAGACTGAATCTAATTAATTCAACGGCGGCATGAAAATCTAAAAAAAAATTCGCTGTGGAAGAACGCCGATGAACTAGAGAGCATCTCTCTCCTAATTAACTCTTATCCCTTGTTTTTTTCTTATATATATATGTATTTTATTCAATGCAACAATTTTTTTAAATCATACTAATATTAAACGACATACGAACATTCAAAATCTTGATTCCATGAAGTTTAATGTCAAGCATTCAAAATCTTGAGGGGAGCTAAGTGAACATCCTATACCAGCCTCTGTCTTGTTGTGTTATGGATCAAATATGTTGTATGATATAGAGCCTAGTGAGTTTATATCAGTTCATAAGATATACAATATTTGATGAGAATCATTTTTCATCCATACCTAAACCAAATGATTTTGTTCCTAACTCAAGCAAGCTCCGATAAAGAAACCACATCACGTCTCCTCACGGAAACACTAATGCAATATCGCTATTTGTATGGAATACTTGAGGCTTTAACCAGCTTTGGAAGCACAAGATCGTCCATAATTGGATTCGTACCACTAATCCACAATTCGGCTGCTTTCTTGAAACTTGTGTTCAGGAATCTCAATTCCTCTTGATTGCATAATCTGCTCTACCGCACTGGAACATTCTTCATAACTACTCAACTCATTGATTGGGTCGTATATGGGTTTGTGGGAAAGAGGGAGTTGTCGTAACCCCTCTTTTAATTACTGCTCAAGTTATTACCGTCCTCGTTACGATTGTAACAGGTCACACTCTAATAGTTTCGTGTGTTTATGCCTCCAACTTTCAGGTTGAACGAGTTCATCTCTGGGAAGCGTTACAACACAGTCCACGCATTTACGGCAGTCGGGCTGTCTCGTGGATAGTCATGGGTGACTTCAATGAAGTTCTTTCCACCTCGGACCACTCTTTGCAAAGCTCGCGGTGCAGACAGCTATGCATGGACCAATTCCAAGACTTCATACATTATTGTGATCTTGCTGACTTGGAGTATCTGGGACCTCGTTTCACCTGGTGGAATCATCAGGATGCTAATTCAATAGCCAAAAAGCTCGACCGTGCTTTAATAAATGACACATGGGCTACTTCCTTTCCTCACGCCTATGCTGTCTTTGAATCGAATGGCATCTCTGATCACGCCCGTTGCGTTTTTCATTTTGCCACTCCAAATTCCTCTATTCGTAAGCCATTCAAATTTAACAACTTCTGGTTAGATGATCCCTCTTTTTATCTGTTCTCAGGACCCAGTGGCTGGAAAACTCGACCCTTGCTCACTCCCCTATGGCTATTCGTTTGTTCCAGTAAAAGCTAAAGATGTTAAAGGCTTCCTTCTGGCGGCTAAATACAATGTTTTAGGGTGATCTATCAAACCAAACTCGGGAAGCTTTTACGCATCTCCTTCACTGCCAATCACAGGCCCTCACTGATCCTACCGTACTCAACGTCCAAGCGGAAAAAGATGCAGCTCATGCTTGGCATTTTCTCGCTGCTTCCGAAGAGCGCATTTTCCAACAAAAATCATGTGTCCTATGGTTGAAGCATGGTGATCAAAACACAACTTTTTTTCACCGAGTCACCAAGGCTCATGCAGCCCGTAATAATATCAAACGCCTCACTTGGCCTACTGGAGAAGTAGTCACGAACCTGCATCAAATCAAAGATGCAGCGGTATCTCACTTTAGATCCTTTCTTCAATCTAACGACACTATCACCACTTTTTCGCAGGTTACACTATCCACACTTGTCACTCAACGATGCTGTTCTGAGGCTATCTCTGCGTTGGTAGCTCCAGTTCTAGCTCCAGAAATTCATGCCACTCTATTTTCCATGCCAGCAAACAAAGCCCCTGGTCCCGACGGTTACACATCATAATTTTTTAAAGCAGCTTGGCCGGTTATTGTAACGGAATTCATCACAGCGGTGCAATCTTTTTCATATATGAGTTCTTACCTACTGCCATTAACGCTACATTAGTTGCGCTCATCCCCAAAGGCGATGATCCGCAGACAATCAGGGACTTCCAACCGATCTCTTGCTGCAATGTCATTTACAAAGTTATCTCCAAGATTCTTGCCAACCGCCTTAAGCAATACCTTCCTGATCTTATTGAGCCTAACCAAAGCGCTTTCATCAAGGCAGGCTACTTTTAGAAAACGTGCTTCTCGCCACTGAAGAAGTCAAAGACTACCATAAGCCAACCACAACCTCTCGATTCACTCTCAAGTTGGATATCTCTAAAGCGTTTGATACTATTAGCTGGCAGTTTATTGTCTCAGATTTGTAGGTCATGGAGTTTCCGACAGATTCATACATTGGATATACTTTTGTTTATCAAAAACAACGGTCTCGATTATGGTCAACGGCGAGCCTGCCGGCTATTTCCTGAGCTCTAGAGGAATAAGACAAGGCTGTGCTCTTTCCCCTTATCTCTATGTCATTGCAACCAATATTTTATCGCGCATGCTAAATGATGCTGTTGTTTCTGGTTCAATTGGTTACCATCCTCGGTGCAAATCAATTGGCTTAACGCATCTATGTTTTGCAGATGACATCTTGATCTTCTCGGATGGCACTCTACCTTCACTCAACAGTATTTTGCACATGATGACCGTCTTTGGGGCTGCTTCGGGATTACGGATCAATCTCTCAAAATCCTCCATATACATTCCGGGTATTCCTCGACCGTCCTTGAGCCAATTCCTCACGGCTTCAGGTATTCAGGTAGGAAGCCTCACGGCTTCAGGTATTTAGGTAGGAAGCCTCCCGGTACGTTACCTGGGGTTACCCCTAACAACCAAGGGGCTCACTAAGGATGATTACACTCCGCTTCTCGACCGTATTCGTGATCGTATCAGGATGATCATCCATACCAGCTGGTCAATTCGCTCCTCTCAGGACCCTCGGTACAGAGACCTGCAGACCCAAATTATCTCCTTGCCTAGACCGATTCCCCTATCGGGTATGGACGTCCCACTCTGGCGTCACCATCAAGACGAGTACAAGGGAATCTTCTCTTCCTCAGCCACCTGGCAGCAGATACGCACACATTCTCCCACAGTC
This sequence comes from Iberis pinnata, assembly GCA_900406425.1. NCBI lineage: Eukaryota > Viridiplantae > Streptophyta > Magnoliopsida > Brassicales > Brassicaceae > Iberis > Iberis pinnata. Next base: position 72,526 of record OVBE01000019.1, on the reverse strand, counting down.
TCTTGGTTCTCTTCTATTTGGTTTTCACAATCAGTTCCTCGTTACGCGTTTATTGCTTGGCTTGCTGTGATAGACAGGTTATCCACATGTGCTAGGATGCGAGCGTGGGGGCGTCACCAAGCATGCACGTTATGTGGTGAACAAGATGAAACTCGGGATCATCTTTTCTTTTCCTGTCCGTTCTCATTCATCGTATGGAGCCCGCTAGTCACACCTATCCTCCGGCGTCGCACAAACCCGGATTGGACACTAACGCTCAACGCTCTGCGATTACAATCGCTTAACCCTCTAGACCGCATCATATTTAAGCTTGTTTTTCAAACGTCAATTTACCACATTTGGTGGGAAAGGAACAACCGTACTCATGGACAACCACCGCGCAACACACACCAACTCCACCAGCTCATTTCAAATGTTATCACCTCTAGGATTGCAAGCTTGCATTATGCTCCCACCTCACGATACAGAGACTTGGCTACTCGTTGGGACTCTTTCAAACGATAGGCGCTCCATGAGCTATTCATGTCTCAGCTACAACTCTCTCGGTTTCTTTTCTTCTTTCAGTCGCTGCTGGTAATCAGGTCTGTACTCTTTTTCCTGTCACTAGTTTTGTCCCATTGGGTTTTCTAGTAATAAGTTTTAACGAGGCAACCTTATTATCACAAAAAACACGACTCTTTCTTTTTTACCTTTACCAAATTTACTTGTAGCATGGCTAAAAACATATTGTAAATAACTTTTATCTCCTAATATCATTTTAATATTTCATCAAAAAAAAAAAATTATCTACATGATAACATAATATTTTAATGTTATTGAACATACCCAAATGTCGATGACAAGAAAAAGAAAAAGAAAAAACGCACATGATTTACTGCTCGTAAACAAGTGAATTCTTATAGTGTAGTAACCCAAGGCATCAGGGAGCCAATCTTAGAATTTCCCAGGCAGGATTCCCATTTACCTCTTGCAGAGAATACTGCAGCCTATCATGTAAACGAGATGGCTGGCCTTGCCAAAACTCAAAAAGGTTTGGTTTAAGTCTAAATCCTCCCCAATTCCTCGGCTTTGGTATCACACTTCCATCTGAATATTTGTTGGTTAGTTCTTCATACTCCTCATAAAGAACATGTCTTCCAGGTATTACACTACTCTATTACAGATGCCAAATGTTCCAAGAATCAGCAAATTTCATCCTAACGTTATAATTATATTACAAAATATTTTGATGTACCTGTTTGCTAACAATAGCTCCGATCTGACTTCCTCTAGGACGACTATGAAAGTAATTTACGGATTCTGCTTCACTTATTTTCTCCACTGGTCCTTCAATTCTTACCTGGTTATGTACATTGGATAGGTATTCTTCATTAACCAAGTACACAGTTGAAATTGGCTTCCTCGGAATATGGAAACACACACATACCTGCCGATTCATGCTTTCCCAGTAAAAAAGAAGTGCTGCATAAGGATTTTCTGATAAATCACAACCCTTTTTACTCTCGTAGTTAGTGAACCTGCATATTTTACAATGTAAGCAAGTAACAATTTGTACCCAAATTCAATGCATAATAGGGAGATGATTTGCTCACCAGACAAATCCATTCTCGTCAAATCCTTTTAGTAACACCATTCTTGATGAGCTGTACCAGAATCAGAATTGATATAACTAATATTGTATTCAATTCAAGAATTAACTGAGATTGCTCATCATCTAGATTCAGGTGTGCATTTTGATACTATCAATTGATGTCAGCATATTGTTCCACGGAGTAGAATATCTTAAACCATCAATGTATACTTACGGTTTTCGGCCCTTGTTCGTCGTAGACAAAGCCATAGCATTTGTTTCTCTCAAACCAGCAGCAACTGCCTCGTCAAACCACTTGCGGAACTACAAAAGGATGATTTATTTCTAATGAGCAACCACAAAGACACTTTATTTACTATTTGCTAGGAGCCACATACCTGTAAAGTAGGATCAGTATAAACTTTGACCTCAAGCAGTTCCGGAGAGACATAGTTCTCTCTCATAGCGGATATGTCAACTTTTGGAGGTTTACCAATTCTGACACACATTGATGTTCCAGGGTAACTAGGAAGCTTAAGCTTATATTTTTCTGCAACTGAAGGTGGTACAAATCTCCCACCTAAAAAGTGATGAGGGCCAGAAAATCTCTTGGCACATAATTTTGGTGCAGTTAAAGATACCTGAAAAGAATTAAGAGGTTCCATATGTACATGATAGTTACAATTTACAAATGACTCAATGGAAAAAAAGAGTAGTAGTGCAATACCAACATGTCAGGCTTAATTCCTTCACCTTCACCTTCATTATTTCCGTGTTCAACGTGCCAACCAGAGGGAATATCCACAGAGACAATAACTGGGTGTTTCTCGAGCGTCAATCTCCGGATGAGGTCATCAAAAGGAGGCCTTGGAGCACCTACATGATGCATAACTGAATTATTCAAGACTTTGATTGCATAACACAATCACAATGTAGGCATACCATGAAATGAAAACCCAAAAATTGCATCAATAATAACATCAAAGTTATTGGACAAGTCCTGAGGCAGATCATTGACGGAAACGAAAGGGACTGACAGTGACTCCAACTGCAGAAATAGACAATTTCAGAGTAGGCAGTATAGATATGAAAAAGGCCTCGAAATTGAAATTAAGCAAACCTGAGTAACCAATCCGGTATAAAGTGACTTGGCTGTACGTTTGGGATAACAGATAAATGGTTTATATCCAAAGTGGTAAAGATGCCTGGCTGCAACCAATCCATCACCACCGTTGTTTCCAGGACCACAAATTGCCAAAACTCGGCTATATTCTCTCGGTTTATAAACCTAATAGATAGATTTCACAATCTTTGTTTGTTATAAGGTTTAACATAACATTTAGGGATTCAGCTTTACCTCAGCAATTGAAGTTGCGACGCTAAGACCAGCGAGTTCCTGCAAGATAGAATCGTGCACGGTCAGGCGAGGAAACTCAACAAGAGGACAAGAAGAGAGAACCAAAATTGGAGACCATGAGCTGATCAACGGTGAAACCAAGAGGTCCCATCAAGGACTCATCAATCTCAACGGCTTCTCGCTGAGTAAGATAAGAGAGTGGTCCTGAGTCCTGCATGGATTTGGATGAGAAAGTCCGCAACGAAGTCGCCAGGAATCGGTGTGAGGAGAGAGAGAGAAGAGTTGGACTTGTACTCGTGGGAGAAATTGAGAGTGGTGATTGGAGGAAGAAGGAAAGTGTCATAATCGATCTTGTGGCTCTACGCATCACATACCTCATTTTGTTTCACTCATCTAACCAAACTCCAAAATAACCCACTTATTTTTGTTTATCCATTATCGTATTTCTTTTGGTTGGTGACTTTTAAATGTTCTTTTTCCCATTCTTTAGTTCAAAAATATCACATTCTTTAATTCTTTTTAAAAAAATTTGCTATTAAAATTGCTTATACATATATCTAAAATTAAACTGTATACATTGAACTGTATTACATTGGTTGTTCTGTTCCGGTCTGGTTCACCAGATCACCTCAAGTTTGAGTAATAGAATGGCCGTTTTGAGGAAAAAAAAAAAAAAACTGTATACATAAAACTCTCTTTAGTCTCTCTCTATCACAATTTTATATGAAGACTTTCTCACAACAATAACTTCTTTTGATGCTAATGGCGATATATTCCACCTATATCACATTTTCTCCTTTCTTCTTCTACCTACTCTACTGTCTTTTCACCTTCGAGTCTTGCATGTGCCGACAACTTCTTGGGTTCATCACCTCTGTTGGCATCCAACGCTAAGGTAACTTTATCCCTTGCGGTGGTTGTTGCTCTAACCGATTTGGAAAAGCTCTTTTGTCTTGGATCTAGTTGTTATCTTCCTTGGCTTGCGAGTACATCGGGTGTGAAGACGTGGCTTTCTTCGGATAGGTTTTCAAATTGGTGGTCCCACCTGCTCCATGGTGGCCGATTTGGTCTTCTGGTTTCTTGCATGTACCAAATATATGGTATAACAATCATTCTCAGGCGATTTGACTTCTAGGTCATGGTGAAGCAGTTTAACGGTTTCAATAGGATTTGAGGTGGCGACAATGAGTAGATATGGTGGCCGGTTCAGTTTCCAGACACATTTTTCGGTGACGGGTTGCTGAGCAGCGGAGATAGGCAATTGATGTGTTCGGTGGACCTTTTTTGTTTGGGTTTTAATAAGGGCTTTGACAAACCCATTATAAATTTCATTTTGGTTAAGCCCATCAGGTTTAGTTCTAGATGTTGTAATTATCCTAAGTATTTTGTACTAGTCGTCAATCTGTTTGTTTTAGTGCGGAGAGAGCAAGTCCATAGGGATACACCTCCTGTTTTAATATCCCGTATCGGTAGTATACCGACTTCTTGGGATTGCAGGGGTTTAATTCAATCTAGGAAAATGTCTCTTCCTAGTTTAAGTTTTCCCTTTTCGGGATTTGTTCTCCTCCATCTAGGAGTTGTGATTTCCTCTCGTTTGAGAGCAGTTACTCAATATGGGTGTGTAAATTTTCCTTTAGTGGGAGTTGTTGTACCCTTTATAGGTTTGTTCCTCTAATTTAATACAATGACCAAAAAAAAGAATTAAACTGTTTACAAAATTCAAGATAAAGACTAAATTTAAACCAACTTACCTAATACATCCAAACCCAAAACTCATTTGACATTTATCCTAACCCTAGCTAAACTTAGCAGCAAATAAAGTCCACCATGATTTTAAAATAAAAAAAATCTATAAAAACTCTATTGTGCACCGCCAACCAGCCTGACACTATGAATACCGTCGAAAATGGTCTTCTGACAGCTGATTGACCGGAATGGAAACTAAACAGATGAAAACGCTGGCATGACTAATGAGGAGGAAGATCTAGTCAGAAGAACTTTTGCGCCTATGCGCCGCTAGTCGCCAACAATAGTGTTGGTTCGCCTCCGCCGAAAAAGATATATTGGAGGCTTCATTGGTTCGGTTTAACATAAAAACCCTAAATCGGTCGTCCCCAAATCGCATATGCAAGTATCTGCCACCATTCTTTTGAACACCACAAATCTCCCCGCCGGACTGATTCAAGCATTATTGCGGTACTCCGTCCTCCATTCTCGGAGTAGTGATGCTAGAGTAGCTAATTTGTACAAACCTCGAGAAGCTTCTTGCTGCTACTGCCGCGTTTGATTTTAAGAGAGGATTAGAGGCTCGCCGGCTCTAACCTAAGATTGAAGCGCAGTCCACTGGTGATGTGATCATGGAAAGCTCCGAAGACGAAGAGCCGGAGATAGCGAGAAGGATTACACGTTCAAGAAGTAGGGAGTTGGCAAAACAAGCTCATTCACTCATTGCTAGCGCATATGTCAATCAGAAGGAGGCTGAACCGGATATATTCAATATTTCATTCCTGAAGATTGAAGAACCCACTAACATTCACTAGGTAACTTCGGTAATGGACTTCTAATCTTTTCCTCAAAGGTTTTAACCGAGATTTTTAACGAGGCAAAGACATTGCTACATCGGGTTATCTAAGTGAAGTTACAACGAGAATAACGTGCAAGTCACAATGACTTATGCACTTATACTTTTGAGGCGCACCAACTAGGTTTCCTTTTTTAGGAAAGGGACGCCTTGTAGTTTTCTGTTTTATATTAGAAGCCTTATTGTTTTTATTCAGAAGACTTGTAGTTTAAGCAAACGCTATGTTGTTTTCTGTCTTTTTTTACTTAGAACGTAGGATTAAAGGGAGCCTTAGCCCTAATGTCTATGACACAAAAAATTATTGAGAAAAGAAGTGAACTTTACGTTCTTTGAGATCAAAGCATATCTCCCCTTGCTTGGTTGAAAAATCAGGATCATCTCTTTACATTCATTGTGAATTCAAGAGAGATTTCTATCCAACATAGGTGTCTACCATCTCACTTGTGTGTCGAAACCATCTCCACCATCAATCATCCTTCACGGCACCTCCATCTCCACAAGTTTCTGTTTCGTTTGCTCCTCTTAATTATTCATCACACTCATGCCTTTTCTACAGCCTCTCACACACCCTCAATGCACCAAAATCTGAATTTCCAACCTTTGATTGATCATTAACTTATCAAATAATCATCTGATCATCCTTTGCTTTGGAGTTCATATCCTACTGGTATCAGAGCCAACTCTGAACCAAATTCTATGAAGATCCTAACCCTAATCTCCTTTTTCTAGTTTTCTGAATTTTCTGCATAAGAACCCTAGTTTACTAAGTGTTGAATCTATTATAGTGTGTTAGCTCTTTAGTTTTGTTGTTTTTGTTTTTGTCTAGAGTGTTTAGATCGAGTCTTTAGTTTCTGTCGAGGGTATTTTTGTTTAGCTTATAGGTTGCTGTTTTGAATTTTCATTCCTGCTGTTTTTAGCTTAGTTTAGTGTTGAACTCGTGACTGAATATTGCAGTTCTTGTGTCTTATTATTGTTGTTTGTGTTTTCTATGCTTGCTTGTTGATTATGTTAGTATAGTTCACGGTTTTTGCTAGGTTTAGTGGCCGAATTGATCTTAACTAGCTGTTGCTATTTTGTGGTGTTTAGTTGCTGCTTTACTCTTGTTTGAATCTGTTTTGTGTGTGTCGTAATTGCTGTGTGGTGTCTTGTTTCTTAGTCGCTTTATTGAGTTTCGTTATTGTCTTAGGTTGTTAGATTATTAGTTAAGTTAGGCTATTAGACTTGTTAGGTCAGTTCGTAATGAGTCTTATCACTGCTTTAGATACATACATTGCTGAATCTGATCTTGAACAAGTTGCTACTTTTATTTGCTGTCTTGATAATTAATTGATTGCTGAATCTGAATTTATTGATTGCCGAATTGAGTATTAGTGTTTGTTTAATCTATGCATCAAAGTCTGAAAAGTTTTTATTGCATTTAAGAACAACTTTACTTCAGATTTTGTTGGTGATTATTTCAGGTTTCAATGGAGCTATCTCCCGAAACCATAGAAGCTATGACTCACATTATGGCACAACAAATCGCAGAAGCTAATCAAGTTCTCTCTGCAAGTGTATCTCAACAGCTTCAAGACAAATTAGATGTTCTAAAAAATCAGATTGACAAGAAGCTGAAACTGAAAGTGCAAAAGTCTCAATCAAGTGATAGTGAAGGCTCAACTACTCCTACACCATCTGAAGCTATGCGATTAGCTAAAGGGAAAGATTTGATGGGCACTTATTCAAAGAGAGAGCACAAATGCCATTCCTCACCAAAGGAAGAACCTGAAATGCGTTTGGGAGGAAGGGAAACCATCTTTAACCAAAACAAAGCTTCTGAAGGCTCTAAATCAAGAGGACATCAGACTCAAAAACAATAAACCCATCGAGCTAGATCAAGAGATACTGTTCTTGGGAATAATAGAATTCATATACATTCCCACACTGATGAAGAAGAAGATCCATACATCTCTGATAAAAGTAGAAGAACCATGAGAAGAGAAAAAGGCCGAGATAATGATAGAGAGTATGATCCCATTCGCCAACAACTCAATCATCTCAAGATACAGTTTCCGACTTTCCATGGAACCAATGATCCAGAAGTCTACTTGGATTAGGAAAGGAAGATGGAATCAAACTTCCTAGTTCAAGGCACTTACGAGCTCAACAAAGTGAAGATTGCTATCTCGGAATTCAATGGGTATGCTTTTCTTTGGTGGGAACAACTCGGACTCACTAGGCAACGTCTGAGAGAGCTTCCCATCACAACTTGGGATTAGCTCACGTTTCAGATGAGAAGGAAGTTTGTTCCAGCACATTATCAAAAGGAAATACTCAACAAGTTAAGGCGCCTCAATCAAGGTACCAAGACTGTTAGAGGTTATTATCAAGAACTGGAAACGCTGTTAATCCGAGCTTATCTAAGAGAAAGAGAAGAGATGATTATGTCATGGTCTTGGAGGACTTAACCGAGAAATTTAAGACAAAGTCGAGCTTCAGAATTATGAAGATGTGCAATAGATGGTACACAAGGAAGAATTGGTTGAGTCACAAGTCAAGAGGTGATTTACCAAGTCTACCTTCACTCCTAATGCGGTCAAGCCTAGAGAACTCAACAAACCAGCCTATTCCAGAGATTCTAAACCATCTTCTATAGTGGTTAAAGAAGAAGCAAAGTCTAATTTCAAGCCAAGAAGCGGTAATTCTCTCAGCAACACACGATGCTTCAAGTGTCAAGGCATGAGGCATTATTCTCAAGAATGTTCTAACAAGAAGTTGTACTTGCTAAAAGAGGGAGGAGAAATCATTCCTCAAGAAGATTCTGATTTCGGTTCAGAGATAGAAGAAGAAGAAGAAGAATCCGCAACTGTGGGAGAGATGTTAGTTGCAAGGAGAAATTTAAGTGTTCAAAACCAACCCGAGGAGAAGTGCCAGCGAAAGAACTTGTTCCACACTCGATGCTTCGTCAAAGAGAAAGTCTGTAGCTTGATTATAGATGGTGGAAGCTGTACAAATGCTGCAAGTGAAGAGATGGTCAAGAAACTTCAGCTTAAAACCATTCCTCATCCAAAACCGTATAAGTTGCAATGGCTGAATGAAAGTGGAACTCTAACCGTCTCTCATCAGGTTATAGTCTCTTTATCCATTAGAAAATAAGCAAATGATGCATTATGGGATGTTATTCCTATGGGAGCAAGTCATATATTGCTGGGAAGACCATGGCAATATGATCGTAAAGTCATTCATGACGGTTACACCAACAAGCACTCCTTCGAGTTCAAAGGGCGCAAGATCACACTTCTACCACTCACACCTAGTGAGATTTATCAAAACCATGTCCGAATGAAGCTCAAGGAGTAGGAGACAACCGCCACCAGCCTCTATATCAATCACAGGGAGTTTTCTAAACTTTTTGATCCTGAAATGAAAACTTTCATGTTTGTGTCCAAGGAAGCCCTTGTTACTACTAACCCGTCACAAGAACTCCCTAGTGCTATGATTGAGATATTGAGAGAATACAGGGATGTGTTTCCAGAAGAAATTCCACCAGGCTTGCCTCCAATTCGCAGAATAGAGCATCAGATAGACTTGGTGTCGGGTTCTGCACTACCGAACCGACCCGCATACAGAAATAACCCCATTAAGACTAAGGAGCTGCAAAAGCAAGTGGAAGAGCTGATGAGCAAGGGACATATTCGAGAGAGTCTAAGTCCTTGCATCGTACCTATGTTTCTGGTGCCAAAGAAAGACATAACATGGAGGATGCGCGTAGACTGTAACGCTATCAACGACATCACCGTGAAGTACCAGCACCCTATTACACGACTTGATGATATGCTGGATGAATGGAGCGGTTCAATAATATTTTCAAAGATAGACCTGAAGAGTGGTTATCATCAGATCATAATGAAGAAATGAGACGAGTGGAAGACCGCATTCAAGAAAAAGCAAGGATTATATGAATGGCTTGTCATGCCCTTCGGTCTCACCAATGCACTAAGCACATTTATGCGACTGGTGAACCATGCTTTGAGAGCATTCATAGGCGTCTTCGTATGGTGTACTTCGACCACATTCTGATCTATAGTAAATGTTTGGAGGAACATCTATACCACATCAGATCGGTTCTTAATGTTCTCCGCTCTCAATCTCTTTATGAAAATTTATCTAAGTGTTCTTTCTGCACTAATAAAATTGTCTTTCTAGGATTTGTTGTGAGTGCAAATGGCGTCAAAGTAGACGAAGAGAAGATAACGACAATCAAGGAATGGCCGAGTCCTAGGAATATAGGAGAAGTCTGCAGCTTTCATGGACTCGCAAGCTTCTACAAGAGATTCGGGAGGGACTTCTGCACCATTGCTGCTCCCTTAACCGAAATAATCAAGAAGAGTGTCGGATTTCAGTGGGGAGAAGCCTAGGAGCAAGATTTTACAGCCCTAAAAGAGAAGCTTATCAATTCTCCTCTTCTTTTACTACCTGATTTTGCAAAAACTTTTGAAATTGAATGTGATGCATTTGGTGTTGGTATTGGTGCTGTTTTGATGCAAGATAAGAGACTAGTCGCTTACTTCAAAGAAAAGTTAGGAGGATCAACGGTGAATTATCCGACATATGACAAGGAGTTGTATGCTCTAGTGAGGGCGCTTCAGACGTGCCAGCACTATTTGTGGCCGAACGAATTCGTGATCCACATAGATAACAAATCTCTAAAACATCTGAAGGGTCAACAGAAGCTCAACAAACGACATGGGCGATGGATGGAATTTATAGAGACATAACCGTACGTAGTTAAGTACAAGAAAGGTAAGGATAATGTCATAGCAGACGCATTATCACGGAGGTACACTCTTATCTCTACTCTAACTTCTAAACTAATAGGTTGTGATCACATTAAAGACTTGTATGAATCTGATTCGGATTTTGCTGAGACTTTTGCTAGATGTTCTAGGTTTGCTTGTAAGAAGTTTTATAGGCAGGATGGGTATTCATTCTCTGAAACCGGTTGTGCATACCTAGCGGATCCATCAGAGAGCTGTTAGTCCGAGAGGTACATGCAGGTGGACTTGCTGGTCACTTCAGAATCACCAAGACACTGCGTGATCTACAAGGACACTTCTTTTGGCCTGGAATGAAGAAACAAGTAGAAAAGGTTTGTTCAAGGTGTGCAATCTGCAAACAAGCAAATAGTAAGGTGCAACCTCACGGTTTGTACACACCTCTTCCTATCCCATCTCACCCTTGGACTAAGATATCTATGGATTTTGTTATTGGCTTACCTCGAACCAAAAATGGTTGAAATTATATATTTGTTGTTGTAGACATGTTCAACAAAATGGCGCATCTCATTGCAAGTCACAAAAACGATGACGCAGTAAAGGTCGCAGATCTATTTTTCAGAGAAGCAGTGAGGCTTCATGGAATGCCTCAAGTGATAGTCTCAGACCGGGAGACAAATTTTATAAGTCACTTCTGGCGCACCTTATGGGCTAAGTTGGGAACAAACCTATCTTTCTCAACAACTTGTCATCCCCAGACTGACGGACAAACAGAAGTGGTGAACATGACTTTATCTACATTACTGCGAACAATGGTGAAAAGCAACTTGAAGTCGTGGGAATCATACCTGCCACATATCGAGTTCGCTTACAATCACGCTAAGCATTCTTCAACTCTTTATTCTCCATTTGAAATATTTTACGGTTTTATTCCCACTTCTCCACTAGATTTGATCGCTTTGCCATTGAAAGAAAGGATAAGTTTGGATGGTAGGAAAAGAGCTGAACATATTCTGAAGATTCATGAGAAGGCAAAGGAGAACATCGAGAAGAGAACAAGACAATATGAGGAATACGCCAACAAGGGAAGGAAGGAGATGATCTTGGAAGAAGGCGACTTGGTGTGGATACATCTGAGGAAGGACTAATTCCAAGCTGAAAGAAAGAACAAACTCATGCCAAGGATAGATGGACCGTCCGAGATCATCAAGAGAATTAACAATAACGCCTACCGAATTGACCTTAAAGGAAAGTACAACATCTCGGATGCTTTCAATGTTTCTGATTTAATTCCTTATGTTGCAGATACAAATTTGAGGAAAAATCCTTTTCAAGAGGGAGAGGATGATGTGATCATGGAAAGCTCTGAAGACGAAGAGCCGGAGATAGCTGGAACGATTACACGCTCAAGAAGTAGGGAGTTGGCGAAACAAACTCATTCACTCATTGCTAGCGCATATGTCAATCACAAGGAGGCTGAAGCGGATATATTCAATATCTCATTCCTAAAGATTGAAGAACCCAGTAACATTCACTAGGTAACTTTGGTAGTGGACTTTTACTCTTTTCCTCAAAGGTTTTAACCGAGGTTTTTGACGAGGCAAGGACATTGCTACGTCGGGTTATCTAAGTGAAGTTACAATGGGAATAACGTGCAAGTCACAATGACTTATGCACTTAGACTTTTGAGGCACACCAACTAGGTTTCCTTTTTTAGTAAAGGGACGCCTTGTAGTTTTCTATTTTAGATTAGAAGCCTTGTTATTTTTATTCAGAAGACTTGTAGTTTAGGCAAACACTATGTTGTTTCTGTTTTTTTACTTAGAACGTAGGATTAAAGGGAGCCTTAGCCTTAATGTCTATGGCACACAAAATTATTGAGAAAAGAAGTGAACTTTACGTTCTTTGAGATAAAGCATCTCCCCCCTTGCTTGGTTGAAAAATCAGGATCATCTCCTTACATTCATTGTGAATTCAAGAGAGATTTATATCCAACATAAGTGTCTACCATCTCACTTGTGTGTCGAACCATCTCCACCATCAATCATCCTTCACGGAACCTTCATCTCCACAAGTTTCTGTTTCGTTTTCTCCTCTTAATCATTCATCACACTCATGCCTTTTCTACAGCCTCTCACATGCCCTCAATGCACCATAATCTGAATTTCAAGCCTTTGATTGATCATTAAGTCATCAAATAATCATCTGATCACATCAACCGAGAACCACTGTTGGACTCTCGCTGGACTCCCCGAGTTGTGATGCAAGAGGATGTGTTCAGAAGAGGCAGTGAACTCTTTGTCCTCCATCTCTGTATGCAATAACTCGTTCAAGAATTAATAATTTTTGAATTAAATTCTAATCTAAATTATATTTCAAAAATATCATAAATTTAAATTTGTTTTAGAATCTATATTATTAATTAAAGATAAACTTTTAATTTTATGAAAATTATTATATCTTTCATTACTTTTTAAGAAAATTAAAAAATTTCTTTAAGTATAAAAATAACAAACTTCTTTCCCCTTTAGAAAATTAAGTAAAAATTTGATTTTTTCCATAAATTTCTCTATTATCTTTCCTCAATCTTTGGTATACTCCATTGAAGATATTGTACAACTATATATATAAGTATAATTGATCATACATCATTTTTGAAATGATAAATTAATAGTGGTACATGTTTTCTATCAAATTCTTAATAATAATTAATATTAATTATTAATTTACATAACATAAAAATTAAAATCATCTGATTGACATCATCAATTACTTTATATCCTATACATGGCTGGCTCGGGGCAAAAGCTCATAAAGCAAGCGCTTTAGGCGCCAAATTTTTGTATATATGTTGGGACGCCAAATTTATTATAAACGCTTTGGTACCGTGAATGAGTACATTAATTTTAACGTTGTAGATCTGGTTCGATAATTCTCACCTCATATTTGAAGGAATAAAATAATAAATAATTTTATTTAAGGGCATCAAATTTTAAATACGTTTTAGGCGCTATTTAGATCCAATCCAACACTGATCATATATCATGTATTTATATTGTCAATGTATGAATATTAGTATGTGCTTGATGAGAAACACACAAGTAACTTGCGCCCAAGACAACTATGCTCCTGGTGATACTCAACCTAGCACGGTTATACCAGCCACCAAGTCCCCTCTGGCTACTCACTTTGTTCCATCGGATGTGATAGTCCCAGCAAACACACCTGAAGATACAACTCCTCATGCGCCTACAAGCGACCAGCCACCACGAGCAAATGATACCGCAAAGGACAAATCTGTTCCGCCAATTTAGACTACCATCCCACCTCATCGTCACAACTCCAGCTCCCAACGGAACCAATCATGCTCTCCACTGATCAAACAATTTCCCCATCTTGTTATTCTGTTCTCTCTGAATTACCGGATGATATAACTGATCATGCTTCTACTTCTTTTCAAGACAAAGAAGAAGGAAAACTATCTGATGATGATAACAAACGAGATACATGCCTCAACACACACACACACACACACACACACTACTACCACGGTCATGGCTCATTGTAGCCGTAGCAAAGCCCGACCAAAACCCATTGTTAGCAAGAAGGATCTCAAGACAATTGGACACAACAAAAAACAAATAAAGGCTTCCATTCGGAAGCCGTAATGATCATGGATTATTTTTTTCATGGAACACATGTGGTTTCAATCACAAGCGCGAACATGATATAGCTCAAGATTGGATTCGTTCAGCCTCACCTTCTCTTGGTTGTTTTCTTGAAACTCGTGTTTCGGTGGACCATTTTGATACATTCCTTCAAGTTGTTGCTCCGACCTGGCATTACACCCACAACTACTCTCATCACCGTCTTGAACGTATTTGGCTCTGTTTGCGGCCTGAAATGCAAGTTGTTGTTCTATACTCAAGTGCTTAGATGATTACAGCTTCTATTACTCTTGATTCAGGCCAGACACCCATCATCACATGTATTTATGCTTCCAACTTCGCAAATGACCATCTTCTTCTCTAGAACGATCTCAAGAAGCTCTATCCTCATTTTTGTCACTCCCCATGGTTGGTTTTTGGTGACTTTAATGAAGTTCTTTGCTCATCCGGCAATTCAAGTGGTTTTCTCCTGTTTTCAAGGCATCGTGGCATGATGGATTTCCAGGATTGCCTTGATTATTGCAATCTTCAAGACCTTGCTACTACTGCTCCGCATTTCACTTGGTCAAACCAATCTTATTCTCTTCCCATAGCGGAAAAGATAGACCGAGGGCTGATTAATGAAGCTTGGCTCCATCGTTTTCCTGATTCTATTTGTGTCTAACTGGATCTCTGATCACACACGTATCCACGTCCGTCTCTGCCCTAGCACTACCTCAGCCCACCTCCGCAAGCCATTCAAATATTATGACTTCTGGTCACAACATCCTTAATTCCTTGAAGTTGTGACATCCATCTGGCACTCTTCCCCACCACTCCATCACTCCTGCCTAGCTCTACATCTTTTACAAAAGAAGTTAAAACCTCTTAAATGGACTCTTTGCTCCCTTAACAAGACTGTCTATGGTAACATAACCGAGCGTAAAACTTAATCTCTTAGCTCGCTGCAGTAGCCCAAGAACAAGCTCTCCTTTCGCCGACATTGTCAAATTTTCATACTGTAAATGAAGCAGCTCGAGCTTGGCAAAAGTTAGCTCACTCTGAAGAACAATTCTATCGTCAGAAATCCTGTTCTTGCTGGCTCAATCATGGTGACAAGAACACCAGCTTCTTCCACCGTGTTGCCAAGTCCCAGGCCTCCCGTAATGTTATTCATTGCATCACGGACATTCATGGCAATATTGTCACCTCTACTCCCGCCATCAAGGTTGTAGCCGAGAGTCATTTCTGCGACTTTCTCCAACTTTACCCTTCCCATATAGTTATTCCATCCATCCATTACTTATCCGACCTATTATCTTTTCGTTGTACATGAGCCTATTGTGAAGATCTTATTGCACTGATCATTGCAGAGGAGATTACGAAGACTTTATTCTCCATGCATCGAAACAAAGCTCCAGGACCTGATGGTTATCCTGCTGAGCTTTATCGCTAAGCCTGGCCTGTCATCAGTCCCGACCTCATTGTTGCCATTAAGTCCTTTTTCCTCTACGGTTTCATCCCAGCAGAGTTAACGCCACCCTTCTTGCACTCATCCCGAAACAAGAGGACCCGACAACTATGAGAGATTTCAGGCCCATTTCATGTTGCAATATTCTGTACAAAATCATCTCCAAAATCATTGCCAATCGTCTCAAAAGTCTCTTACCATCAGTCATTGAGCTCAACCAAAGTGTGTTTATCCATGGTCGCTTACTCTTAGAGAATGTCCTCCTAGCCACGGAGCTTGTAAAGGACTATCACCGCCAACTATTGTACCCTAGAACACCATCAAGCTGGACATATCCAAGACTTGTGACACCATTGAATGGAACTTCATCACCTCAATCCTACAAGAAATGCACTTCCCTCCCCAATTCATCCACTGGATCCACATGTGTCTTTCCACTGCCATGTTCTCCATCTCTATAAATGGCGAACCCACAAGCTACTTCTCTAGCCGTCATGGGGTTTGTCAAGGTTGTGCTCTCTCTCCTTACTTATATGTTATTTCTAATAACGTGCTTTCTATGTGTTTGAACAGGGTGACCTCGGAGCATCGCATTCACTAACATCCATCATGTCATACCTTGGGGATCACTCATCTAAGCTTTGCTAATGATATTTTAGTTTTTACTGATGGCTCCGAGCATTCCTTTTCCAGAGTTATGGACACGATGTAGGCCTTTGGTTGTAAGTCGGGTTTGTTCATTAACACATCAAAGTCCTCCATTTATGCAGGTGGTCGCCCTACCTCCGCTCCCCAGCTGGCGCAAGCTCATGGCTTCTCGATTGGAACCTTACCTATCTGATATCTACACTTGCCGCTTACAACGAAAAGTTTACAGCCATCCGACTATGAACCACTCATAGATCAAATCCGATCACGTTTTTTGTCTTGGTCCAGTATATGCCTATCCTACGGAGGTTGGTTACAGCTTATCAAATCGTTTATTCGTAGCATCACCAATTTTTGGCTTTCTGCTTTTCGACTTCCCATGAAATTCTTAGGTACTCTTGAAAGTCTTTGTTCCGCTTTCCTCTGGGCAGGTAATGCGATGTCCCATTCCAAGGCAAAAGTCGCATGGACCAACATTTGTAGGCCATTTGAAGAAGATGGTTGGGCCTGCGGAGTTTCTCTGATATGTCGACATTGTTTGGCCTCTCCCTTTTCGCTTGCCCATACACGTACACCCTTGCTGACATACATCATCACAGCACTATTCTCCCGACTTGCGACCCCAGACTGGCCAACTTTCTTCGCTCGCTTAACTTCTTGGGGATTCTCCAGACTTGACTTTGTCCAAATCAAGCTTTGCTTCCAAACATCCATTTATTATATTTGGAGGGAGTGAAACTCTCGTATTCATAGCAACCGGCCACTACCTACAACAATCCTCACCCGCCTCATGCGCCACCATGTCTCTACCCGCCTACAAGGTCTCCTCTATCCTCCATGGCATCAGCTTGAGGGCCTCCTGGCTCACTGGCAGTCTCTTCTTTGCGGCTAACTACTCCTCTTCGATTTCCTAGCTCGGCCTAGCACTCCATGTTGGTTTGTATCATTTCTTGTACTTTTTTATCACTTAGTTTTGTCCCACCAGGTTTTCAAGTTGTGGGTTTTAACGAGGCCAGCAATGACACTCCAAAAAAACTGACCCCTTCGCCACAACTTCTTTTGCTTTTCTCAACTTCAATCTTTTGTTATGTTTTCTTAGCTACCAAAGACTCTCAATTTGTTCATTTAATATATGAATTCTCTTAATACACTACAATTGACTAATATCATCAGTCCAACTTATTAAAATTAGTGTGGACACATGTATAACTAAATTATACTATTATACAATAAAAATACAATTATGTATAACTTTGTACAACTTAAAATTTGAGTACAACTATGTGTTTTTTCATTTTTATTTTATTATCATTTTTCTGACATGTGTGTTTTATGAGCTACATTTTATTATTTGACGCATATGGTAGTTGTACCAAGTTAATCTTTGTAAAACTATGTACAACCACATTTATGTATGGTACACTTATGTAGAACTGATCACAAATAATTTCAAGTTGAAATGATAAATCAGTAGTGATAAATGATTTATATCTAATTATTGATAACAATTGATATTAATCATTAATTTTTCATAACCTAAAACAACTATACCATCTAAAATTTGACATCATCCAAAATTTTACATCATCTAACATATTTTTTTTTTTGTTAATGTGTGAATCTTATGATGTCTCTGCATTTTATGATTTTTATAAGTCATTTAGCATTATCTTAGGGTCTTTTAGTTGTACATATGTTGCATCTATAGATGTTATTAGCAAGTTTGCAATTTTTAGGAAGTTTTGCATTAGCACTTGCATATACATGCATTTTGGAGATTTTTCAGGACTTTCAGGAGCTTTCAGAACGTTGTTGCGATTTTGGAGAAGGAAAAGAAAATGCGTGGAATGGAACCAACTCAAGTGTAGCTCAAGCCAGGATTCGACCAGACCACTCGATCCCGAGATCGAGCCAGATCAAAAACTAGCTCAATCACGCAAGCCTCCGATTCGATCCCGTGATCGAACCAAGCTAACCTCAGCCTCGGTCCCGGCTGGATCTCCCCTTGGTCACCTCGATAGAGCCAAACGTCTTCGGATCGATCATCCTCCTCAATGCCTCGACCTTGTCCCTCAACCAAGTCCCATCTCTCTTAGCTCGATCATAACCCGCATCACCATCTAGCCGCCTTGATGGTCCGACCCTTTGCCTCGATCAACGATCGATCTCAGCTTGATGACAGTCCGGCCTAGCACCAAGCCGGCTCAATTAATTTAATGTCTGATGGTTGATTGAGCCCAGCCACACATCCACCTCGATCACCCATCTTCTACATGGCTCGATCGCATGCATCCTCTAGCTCGAGCCTAAGCAATCCGACCCGACCAACTTTGAATCAAGATGGACCTAATCCAAGACCCGTTTTAATGATTAGATTTTTTCTTTTATGCGTTTTAGGGATTTTCTCTAAACACTATAAAAAGCCCTAAATGCCTCCATTTGGAAAATAATTTTTCTTTTTGCCATTTTTAGGTTTTGTCTTAGGTTTTATTTTCTCTCTTTTGTTCTTGATGTTCTAAACCCAGATTTTGCTTAAGTTTATGTTATTCTTTTGTTTTCTTCATTTTCCTGCTTAGATTAGGGCTGTGAACTATCTGGTGCATGTTGATTTATGTTTTGATGATTTTAATATCGTTTTTAGCTTGATTATTTTGTTATGTTTTCGTTACTGTTCCATTTATGTTCATCTTTTCTTGGTTGGTGTTCTTGATGTTTTAGATCTTCATCTTCTGCATCTCTGTTCGTTTTCGTCTTCTGCATTTGTTTTAGGGTTTCATATAGTCTGTTCTTCATTGTTTGACCCTAGATCTAAATGTTTTACTCAGTAATTATGTTTTCATTTTTCTCTGATTTTTCATCCAACATGCATAGTGAGTAGTGACTTAGGATCCTTAAGGATGTGATAGGTAAGTGTTGTTTCCTTGTTCCTCCTAGGTGTCTAAGCTTTATCTTTTACTATATCCCTTTTGTTTCATTATGCTTAATGCTAATTTCATTCTGCCCGTTTGAAATCCGAACTTAGGCATTTCAGCACCCGAAAAATGTTCAATGAAATGCATGATCGAGGTGATTTCAGAGATTTGCACATCATAGCCTAATGAATTAGATGTTTAGGGTGCTTATTGGCTTAGGTAGATTGGTTCGTAGTGCCTATTAGGTAGAGTCCCGTTAACGGCAGTTAGATTTGGATACTACCTAGTTTGAGGTCATCTGTCAAGGTATTGGATTTGTTTTCTTTTGAATCTATCGTCTAGGGATAGCTCTTTTTTGAGGTATGTTAGACACTTAGGTAGTTTCAGGAGGAACACTAGCCAATTACCCCCATCCTTAGGAACCCTTTCCATAGATTTCATCTCTTACCCATTTTAAATCCTCGGTTTTTATTCACTAGCTATCTACCTTTTACTTATGTATGCTTACCTTCGTTTCTATTTTTACTTCACGCATGTTTGCTATGTTATGCTTATTTAGGATATGTTAGTAAACCCATCTTTATTGCTTGGCTTGACTTAATAGAACCATTGTATCTAGATTGTTAGCATCACACCCATTTGGATTGACAACCCATCTATACTACAATGACATGCATGTGTAATGGGAGTTGATACCTAAAAACGTGTTATCAATTTTGCACTGTTGCCAATTGGGTCTTTTTTTGTTACATTCTGGATTTTGGACATATTGAGATCAAGTTTCTTTTATACTTCCATACCTTGTTTTCTTTTGTTTCTTTTGTTTTCAGGTACTTGCATAGTTGTGTATGAACCTGCGAAGCTGAGGACCAACTGACTTAATACCAATCTTTGAAGATATTCGTGCTCTTGAAAGGGAATACACTCATGCGAGACGTGAACAAGAACGCTTGGAACATTTACGAAGGTTGGATTTTCAAATGGAAGACAATGTTGAACGCGATAACCAGCACACTATTGGTGCTGGTGACAACCTGAACACTCACACCCAACATCATGGAATCAACCCACCTGCTGTACAGAACAACAACTTCGAGATCAAGCAGAGCTTGATAGCAATGGTACATGGGAAAACATTCCATGGTTTGCCAATGGAGGATCCACTCGACCACCTGGACCAGTTTGATCGCTTCTGCAGTCTCACCAAGATCAACGGTGTGAGTGAGGATGCTTTTAAGTTGCGTCTATTTCCATTCTCTCTGGGAGAGAAAGCTCATCAGTGGGAGAAGTCTCTTCCCAGGAACTCAATCACCACCTGGGATGCTTGCAAGAAAGATTTTTTGTGAAATTCTTCTCCACATCTCGTAAAACAAGACTGAGGAATGATATCTCTGGTTTCACACAGCAAAACGTTGAAACCTTCTTTGAAGCATGGGAATGCTTCAAGAATCGCACTCTGCAGTGTCCTCATCATGGTTTCAGCAAAGCATCCCTCCTCAGCGCACTCTATCGTAGTTCTCTACCAAAGATACGCATCTTGCTTGACACTGCAAGCAACGGTAACTTCCTCAAAAAGAGTGTTTATGACGGTTGGGAACTTGTAGAGAACCTTGCTCAATCTGATGGAATATATAGTGAAGATTATGATTGCACACCTCGTGGTGGCTCTGAAACAGAAGATAAAACAAGGAAAGTTATCAAAGTGCTGAATAATAAGTTGGACATGATACTTCTGGGTCAACAACACCAAGTTCAGTTCATCACAGATGACGAGCAGCTTCCAATTCAAGCTGGGGATGCTAACCAATAGGAGGAGATTAACTATGTGCAGAATCATGGTGGCTATAATAAAGGTGGGTTTCAGCAACCACAACAACAACAAGCTGGTGCACCTCCTGGTTTCACATCTAACCCACCTCAAGCTCAACCTTCCAACATTGAAGCAATGTTACAAAAACTTCTCCAAGGTCAAGCCAATAGTGTAATGGAAACATCAAAGAAGATTGGTGAACTTCACCACAAGATGGATTCTTCATTCAACGCCATCTATGCGAAAATTAAAACTCTTAACTCCAGAGTTACTGCTCTAGAAGGCAAGACTATATCCACTTCTGCTTCTACAAACGATCAACTTATAGGAAAGTCTGTGCAGAACCCAAAGGAGTATGCTCATGTCAATGCCATATTCCTGGGGAGTACCACTGACCTTCCTCCTCCCATTNAACTGCGGACTGTGAAGAATCTATTCCTGGTGATAAGCTATCTACTTCAAAGGAGAATGAAAAACCTTTCGTTCCACCACCTTATGTTCCAAGATTGTCATTCCCATCACGTTTCAAGAAAGAGATTATGGTGAAATATCTAGAAATCTTTGAGAAACCTATGAGGGAAGAGACTGCTGAAGAAGTACCGAAACCAAATGTCGAATGCAACACTTTGATAACAGAGAAGCAAGAGGATCCTGGTTCATTCACTTTGCCATGCTCACTAGGACCCCTAACCTTCAATAAATGCCTTTATGATTTAGGAGCGTCTATCAACTTAATGCATTTATCCACTGCCAAGAAGCTGGGATTCAACAATTTCAAGGCTTCCAATATAACTTTATTATTGGAAGATAGATCAATTAGGTATCCTATTGGCACCCTGGAAAACTTACCCATCAAGATTGAGGACATAGAAATACCCACTGACTTTGTGGTATTGGAAATGGATGAAGAGCCAGAGGACCCACTGATCTTTAGAAGACCATTCTTAGTAGCCGTTGGAGCTGTAATCAACATCAAGAAAGGTAACATCAGGTTGAACGTAGGAAATGGTCCAAGGATGATCTTTAACTTCAAGAGCAAGACGAAGAAGCTTACAATCCAAGGCCAACTATTCTCAATCAAGGAAAGGAATGAGAACAATGATGAGGATGGATACTCAAGCAGTGACTCATTTGAGGATGAATTGGAGAAGGATTCAACCCAGTTTCCAAGGCACCATGAAGAATTTAGGCTTATCAAAGAACCAAATGAAAGGGTTCCTGCAGAGTTAGAAGAAACCAGAACATTGGGGATATTAAATGATGAAAACAAACAACAAGTTTTAGAAAAAGGGAATCCTGAGTTCAAGCATCTACTTGAACATATCCCACCTCAGAAACTACCTTTAGGCACTCCCCATTCTGAAATTTTTTCTGAGCTCGTACCCAAACAATGGACATCAAGACTGAAGATCAAGTGTTTCTACTCAACACTAGGTTCAAGTACTATCTGGGGAATGTGAATCCAAAATGCTCCACGAACTTCATGATCAAGGAAATCCTGTGTGGTGAAGAAATCATACTTGTTGTGGAAATTGATAAAGGGTCAAAGCTAAATTATCAAATCAACCAGCACGATGATAATGGAGTCGTTTCAGAATATACCTCAGTTCTCTTTTTGGAACCGTCTCAGGGTCATTAATTTTAAATACAGGAAGTCAAGCTTAATGACTTTAAACAAGCTCACTTGGGAGGAAGTCCCATGTCTATCCTTCTACATATGAAATTTTTATGCTTTTTATTTAAGTTCTTCGTTTAAATGCATTTCAGTTTTAATTTGGTGTTTTAGGGACTTTGGAGTTATGTTTTGGCATCTTGCAAATAGAAAAGAAGAGCACTAGGTTAGCTCAAGTTTTTGATCAAGCCGGATCAACGTGGTTAAGTCTGATCAAGCCAAGCAAACGATATATAGTCGAGCCATTGCTCGAACCTTGGATAGTGCTCTATCGATCCTTGACGAGCTAAGGAAAACATGCTCGAACCAATATGCATGATTGATCGAGCCTTGTTTAAACCGATCGAGCCATGCAATGCATCGAGCACCATTCTTTGGACCGTGATCGAGCCAACCACACGTTGATCGAGCCACGAGCATAATTTGATCGAGCCAAGGAACATTTTGATCGAGCCACGTCCATAAATCGATCGAGCCAAGCATCAAAGTGATCAATCCATGAAGTGATGACGATCGAGCCAAGCACTTCAACTCAAGCCACACACTTCACATCGAGCCAAGCACTCCACACTTCACTTCAAGGCTTGTCTCCCCACTTGCCCACTACTCATCCCATTCCAAGAAGTGTCCTCTCACACCTTTCCAAGATTTCCCAACAAGCTCTTACACCTCCATCACCCCTTTGTCTTTTCTTTAACCCTCCTCCATATACACCATCTTTAATCCTCCTCCACATACCAACACTTTAAACTACATCCACATGCTTCCACACACACCACTCTTCATCACCATCAACACATTCGACCAAGGAATTTATTTAACGGAGTATTTCTCAATCTACTTCACTTTATTACTTCAAAGCTCTCAAAACTTACATCTTCTTTTGCTTGAAATCGTTTTCCCGAAGTATTACCCCTTGAATTATTTGCCTCTACAAGGATTCTCACCAAGACCTTAACAATCCTCATTTGGTTTCACTCCTAAACCTTTGCGATTTTTGGTTATTAAATTTTCTAAAACTTGGCTTTAACGTCTTTTACAAGATCGATTTGTTTAGTTTTTTGATCTGAGAAATGTTTTCTGAAATTTGGATTTGATTCGAACACTTTGAATTCGGCTTCAGCTCTTTTACTCACAAATTTTTTCTGAAATTCTTGGTTTTTCTAAAATTTCATTTTTTCCCCCTGAAATTACCGAAGTTTTGTTTTGGCACTTCTTCCATTTAAAATCAGTTTTAACTTCGGAATTGTGTTAGGCTCGTTTTGATAGCAAGTGTTAAACTTATTTTTTGTTCAAAAAAACTTATACCTTGATCATCACAATTCGTTTTCATAATGATTCCCATTGACACTTGATATGCTTTCTAAACCCATTGGGAAGATTACTCACATATCTGAAAGTCACTCTCTCTCTCTCTCTCTCTCTCTCTCTCTCTCTCTCTCTCTCTCTCTCTCTTTCAGGAATCACAATGTCTAAACCAACGGGAGAAAGGATAGCAACAAGGCTTCATAGGAGACGAACATGCTTCAGTGCTAGGCGAGACGATATAGAGATTTATCCCCAAACGCTCTGATACTTACGTGAAGGCAACTTCAAGCACATGAAATTGCTAAAAGACTGTAAAGAACCAGAGAAGATATGGAAATTCAGGAGCAACATGCTGTTCACATTGCCAACATAGAACACGAAACGACAAAAGAAAAGCGTGCAAACGCTAAGAGAAATGTTGAGTACTCGAGAAAGCGTTCGGATGTAAGAAAGGGAAAACGTGTTGAGGTCGAAGAAGAGAGCACAAGTAAGGACTAAACTAGGAGGTGGGGGACGAATTGAGTGTTGAAACGCAAGACTACTACACTTAATTCAAAACATAGTGGTAAAGGAGAGGACTTCTCAAACGATGGCTAAAGAAAACTTTTAAATCGCTTAACGTTGCTGCACTTCTTTCGCGAGGTTTCAAAGGAACTCGATTCCCACACAAACCCACCATGGGAGCTCTAGGAATCGCAAAGGACATAACCCACATTTTCAAAGCTGCCAATCTTGAAAAGCTTATGTCTACTTACTATGATGGATACGAGGAAGAAACCTGCCACTTCCTGGCTACTCTCCAGATGCATTACGATGATGATGACATGTAGGGGTACATCACATTTTCAGTAAGAGACAAGGATTATGAGCTTTTGTGGGAAAATTGAACCATATTTATGGGTTCCCATCTGATGGGAACATTGATGAGGTCCTAGACTTCGACAAGGATGAACTCACTATGTTGTGGAAAACTATAGGGGTCGACAGTTACAGCTCGGGAAAATCAAAGTGTGCAGGCATAAGGAGCCCAGTTCTGCGTTACTTCCACAAAACTATTGCAAACACCATATTTGCAAGGGAAGTGACAGGAGATGTGACACATGGAGAAATGGGGATGATAGACTTGGCTTTGAAGTCTACGCTGCAATATACATCCAACGGATGTCCGATTCAAGGTGATAGGTTTTACTCCAGCCTCTTTCGCGTTTTGATCAACCAATTTATGTGGTATAAGGAGTGGCAAGAGCACTCTACAAGAAGGGGACTCATGGTACTTTAACAATTGGGGGAATTGTGACACCCATTATGAGGGTTTGCAATGTTCCTTTTGAGGGTCAAGGTCACCCCGCAAGATGGATCGACTTAACCTACTTGAAAAACGTTCACTTCTTCGAAGGTCCAACACATGAGCAGCTGTATAGGTTCATCCATCCACGATTTTGGAACTCACGCTTATCACTATCCCCGTCACCACAATCAGGAAGGGGGACAATATCGATTTTCAACCGAGTGCCGACGTTCTACATTATTCAGAGAACAGGGAAGCTTCATAAATAGTTGATGAAGTAATCCTTGAGAGTGTGGATGTTACCAATGATCAAGAGCTAGGTGAGCCTGAATGTTATCACTTTGATGAATCCCCAACTACAAGAAAAAGGAAGAGCTTAGCAGCAGCTCACAAGAATATTGGTAAACTCCAGAAGTGGAACAAGTTCTAGGATAGCTATTTCAGCAGGAAGTTCAAGGAAATGAGCACTCAAATTAAAAAGCTAACCCTGAAGCTGAACAAGGAGACCACCTCCAAGAAGCAATGATCCCCTGATACTTTTAAGCGAAGACACTCAATCACCATAGGTCCAAGGAAACCACGAGTTGAACAACCGGACCATCACTCCTCGGTCGAACCTGAAATGATGCAGAGGAGGAAGATACACCACTACGAAAGAGAGGACCGTGGGTCAGTTAGCCAACACAACATTCAACAACAACAACAACTTCAACTTCAACAACAACACAACTTCAACAACAACAATACCAACAACAACAAGAAGCAAATGGTACTTACCAAGGATTTACTGCAAAAACGATGGATGACATCATTTTCAACTTCTTCATACGTTATTGAGGTCCATTCCCATCCCAACCTGACATTGTATAATCCGCTTAGTGTGCATCTATTTCTGTTTACTATTTCCGTTTGCTTTTTCTGATTGCTATTTATATTGTTTAAGAGTGTTTATGCTTTTCGTTCTTGTCCAACCCCTAAGTCCTCCTTCAAATTTGGGTTCCATAGAGACTGTGCGATTCAGGTTTGGGGGAGGATTCAGGGGACTATCATCAAATGAAAGTTTCATGTTTGTTCCTTAATCTCTAACCTTGCATAGCATTTAAAGCATTGAAAACCCATAAAAATCTGATTTTTTTTTTAAAAAATTGTCTTTCAGAAACAAGGTGTTCATGTAGTTGCATTTTTAGGATGTTAGTTTTATAGGTTTGTCATTTGCATCTGCATATGGGACTAGGATGATAGTAACCTTGTAAGTATGCTGTTTTCTCATAAAGTATAAGTGCCCTGGTTATTAGTTGTCTAATGCATCTTGATTTAGTTTGAAGTAAAACTGCAACATGCTTGGAATGTGAACTTGCATGATCATTTTTTTCTGAAGCATGTTGTGATTTGAAGTTTGCCCCTATCTATTAGAACTTTTGAACATATAATTATCATGCTTGTGTGCTGGATTTGAACTCATGGATAGTTTATACATATTTTGGTTATCTTCTACCATTTTCCCACTCTTGTTAACCCAAGTAAAATCCCTACCCTTGAACCTTGCCTTCTTTCAAGCCATGAATTTACTACTGAGTGTCAGGTCTTTTATGGAATGAGCTTGGTAGAACGTGTTAGGTTCGAACTGACAGGAATGAGATCTCTTGTAGTTCTAGTCCATGATTTTTAGACTAGATAGGACTAGGTGGGATTCAATTTTAAGTGTTGGGTTGGTTTGGAAATGAATGAAAGGGTGTGGGTAGCTGGTAACGGGAAGGGTAGAGTAATGGACCTTAAGAGAGGAATGAAAAATGAAAAGAAACAGAATATGCTAGAAAAGGGTTTGGGGGAACAATGATATGAAAAAGAAGTATGGTTAGTGCAGAATAAGAAAAGGATATGACAATGAATTGAAAAGGGTAAAACCCAGGAAGTTAGTGCAAATGAAAAAGGTCAAAAACCATAAGCATCAAAGTAAGGAAGTTCCTAAATCCACTAGCAGTCAAATAAGAAGGACCCTCTCCTAAGAATAACTAAGGAAAACATGAAAAAGGAAAAAAAAAGTGAATAAGTAAGATCACTTCAAATTTTAAAAGGGTAGACTTAGGACCTCCTACCGGGTAGAATCAGGAAATTTAGGTTTCATTAGCATTGGGTAGATAAGGTTCTGTTTCTATATGCGTCTAAGTGTTCTTACCTTTAGCCTTCTGCTAAAGCTCATTCCTTTCTGAGAGAACCCTATTATGAATTTTTAGCCATTGCATCAAGGGGTCATCTTTACTCCTTAACCTGTCCCTTAACCAAATGTGTTCACTAAACGCACAAGAATTGATCCATGGTTCCTGCTTAATGAATGTTAAAGGGGTAAATGAATTTGAATGCATTGTGAAAGTTGGAACTGTTCTGTAATGAACTATGATGAGTATGGCTAATGTTTTTAAATAGGATGAATTTAGGATTGCATTCTAGATGTTATTGGCAAGTTTACAATTTTTAGGAAGTTTTGCATTAGCACGTGCATATACATGCATTTTGGAGATTTTTTAGGGCTTTCAGGAGCTTTCAGAACGTTGTTGTGAATTTGGAGAAGGAATGGAAAATGCGTGGAATGCAACCAACTCAAGTGTAGCTCAAGCCAGGATTCGACCAGACCACTCGATCCTGAGATCAAGCCAGGTCAAAAACTAGCTCAGTCACATAAGCCTCAGGCTCGATCTAGTGATCAAGCCAAGCCAAACTTAGCCTCGGCTCCGGCTAGATCTCCCCTTGGCAGTCTCGATCGAGCCAAACGTCTCTGGCTCGATCATCCTCCTCAATTCCTAGACCTTGTCCCTCAACCAAGTTCCATCTCTCTTAGCTCGATCATCACCCGCATAACCATCGAGCTGCCTTAATGGTCTGGTCCTTTGCCTCGATCAAAAATCAAGCTCAGCTTGATGATAGTCCGACCCATCACCGAGCCGGCTCGATCAACTTAATGTATGATGGTTCATCGCGCCCAGCCACATATCCACCTCGATCACCCATCTTCTACATGGCTCGATCGCATGCATCCTTCAGCTTGAGCCCAAGAAATCCGATCCGACCAACTTCTAATCAGGATGGACCTGACCCAAGACCCGTTTTAATGATTAGATTGTCTTTTATGCGTTTTAGGGCTTTTCTCTGAACACTAAAAAAGCCGTAAATGCCTCCATTTGGAAAATAATCTTTCTTTTTTCCATTTTTAGATTTTTTTCTTAGATTTTATTTTCTCTCTTTTGTTCTTGATGTTCTTCATGTTCTAAACCCACATTTTGCTTAAGTTGATGTTAATCTTCTGTTTTCTTCATTTTCCTGCTTAGATTAGGGCTTTGAACTATCTGGTGCATGTTGATTTACGTTTGATGCTTTTAATCTCGTTTTTAGCTTGATCATTTCCTCTGTTTTCGTTACCGTTCCATTGATGTTCATCTTTTCTGGGTTGGTGTTCTTGACGTTTTAGATCTTCATCTTTGGCATCTCTGTTCATTTTCGTCTTCTGCACTAGTTTCAAGGTTTCATATAGTATGTTTTTCGTTGTTTGACCCTACATCTAAATGTCTTACTCAGTAATTATGTTTTCATTTTTCTCTGATTTTGCATCCAACATGCATAGTGAGTAGTGACTTAGGTTCCTTAAGGATGGGATAAGTTACTGTTGTTTCCTTGTTCCTCCTAGGTGTCTAAGCTTTATCGTTTGATAGATCCCTTCTGTTTCATTGTGCTTAATGCTCATTTCATTATGCCCGTTTGAAATCCGAACTTAGGCATTTCAACACCTGAAAAGTGTTCAATGAAATGCCTGATCGAGGTTATTTTAAAGATTTGCACATCCTAGCCTAAGGAATTAGATGTTTAGGATGGTTATTGGCTTAGGTAGATTGGTTCGTAGTTCCTATTAGGTAGAGTTTTGTTAACGAGAGTTAGGTCTGGATACTACCTAATTTGAGGTCATCTGTCAAGGAATTGGATTTGATTGCTTTTGAATCTATCGTCTAGGAATAGCTCTTGTTTGAGGTATGTTAGACACTTAGGTAGTGTGAGGAGGAACGCTAGCCAATTACCCATATCCTTAGGACCCTTTCCATAGATTGTATCTCTTACCCATTTTAATTACTCTTTTTTTTGTTTCACTAGCGATCTACCTTTTACTTATGTATGCTTACCTTCGTTTGTGTTTTTACTTCACGCATGTTTGCTATGTTATGCTTGTTTAAGATCTGTTAGTAAAACCCATCTTTATTGCTTGGCTTGACTTAATAGAACCATTTCATCTAGATTGTTAGCATCACACCCATTTGGATTGACAACCCATCTATACTACAATGACATACACGTGTAATGGAATTTTATACCTAAAAAATGTGTTACCATCTTAACATGTAGATTTTGAGAAACACACAAGTAATCTATTTAACAAAAAGTTATATGAGTTCTCTTAAGACAATATAATTGACTACTATCATATGTAAAAGCAACTAAAATTAATGTAAATATATGTACAACTTAATATAATATTATATAACGAATTGATTATGTATCTCTACAACATACTAATTCTTTTTTTACATGAAAATCTATATTGATTAGAAAAAATCATTGTTTACAAGTAATTCTAACGCAGATGGACAAACATGTTTAATAGAACATTCAACCTATTTATTATAGCAAATTTAGTTCGAAAATCAGCATAAACATTCGCTTCTCTAGGTTGGAATTGAACTTGTACATTAGTTAATCGAAGTGTCCCATGATGGAAAGTTTGTTCATAATGATTCAGTCGAAGGTGATGCTTATTAGCCCTTAAGCTCAATTATAGTTTCACTATCCCCTTTAAAGATTACTCGTGTGTAGCCCAACGAATGGATGCATTGTATTGCCCATATTAAAGATGAGAATTATGCTTCTTCAACCGTGTGTCGACCATCATATCATTTATGTCTACAATGGAGAAAGAGATCTTGTCCATCACGTACAACCCATCCCAACCCAGAATCTGAAGTACCATCGCGATGGGATGCATCAAAATTACATATGATCCAATGAGTAGGTGGTGGTGACCATGCACTGTGACAGACAGTAATTGGAGTGAGAATCTCTATTGTAATAGTCGATATTGTCCATTATTCAACATCTCTACATGCTCTTACACTAAGTTCAGGAATTCTCAACAAAAATGTTGATTATAAAACATAATATTTATTGATTTCCAAATATGCCATATTATCTAATATGATCTTAACCTTGATTTTGCATTAAAAGTATTTTCAAGAGCGTGTTGGACAAGACTACCTAACTTTGTGGAGAAAGGAATATGTGGATCCAGTGAGTGTGGCATATATAAACATGTAAATGACCAAACCCCATAAGCATAAGGACAAGTGAATAATAGATGGTCATTGGTTTCGTCATATAAATAGCATTGGGAATATGAACATGTTGTAACATATTGCCTTTCTAAATTGTAAAAAATTGAGAGTGCATTCGAATTAAGTCTCCATAAGAAATGTTTCCTTTTTGGTGTTATCGGTAGCTTCCATACATTTTCAACAAGTTCTGGATTAGTAAACAATGCCGGAGCTAGAAGATATTCAGATCTCATAGTAAATGAACCATTACATGTATAATTCTATAGATAGCGATCTGGTGTTGCACTTGTAGGTAGGTAGAGATTGCGTATAATTTCATGGTCACAATCGAATATGTGTTGCAAATTCCGTATACAAAAAAGTAATTGGAATATCTCGTGATGTAGGAAATCTAGTAAGTGCATGCAGGCCGAATAGGAGTAGTAGGTAACCAAGATTCATAGCCTATTAAGATGGACTCTCCATTGTCCATATCTACGCGTAGACCTTTTTAAAATAGTTTTTTCCAAATCAAAGAGACTGTCAGCCTTAAGATGTACACCTTGTCTGCCATTAAGAAAGCTATCAGCTTTATAATAACGAGCTCGATATAGTTTAGATATTAAAAAGTGGGTCAATTCATTATCTTTCATACCTGGCTTCCAAAAAGTGATTGATTAAATATATATAAATTATGAACTTAGTCCTCCCAACCTCTTTGTAAGTTGTAGATTTTGCCATGATAACCAAGACATTCTACGATGGTATGAACCACCTCCCCACACAAATTTTGACATCACCATATCAAAATCCTTACATAGAATGATTGGTAGAAGAAAAAAATTCATAGAAAAAACTAGCATTTCCAATGCAACACTTTTAAGGAGGATCTCACATCCTTTTGACGATAAATAATAGCATTGTCAGCCTGATATGCGCTTCTTAACCTTGTAAAGAATATATGTGAACAATTCTTTCTTTTCCCGACCAAACTGTTACGGTAAACCTAAGTCTAGTCTCACACCACCTACTTCATCTATTCCTAATATGCCTTTTATCCTAGTTTTTGTATGCTCATGTAATTTCTTCCCAAAAGTAATAGTAGATTGCTCAAAATTTATTACTTAGCCAGAAGCATGGGCATATTGTTACATGATATCTTTTAGTTTATAAGCATTTGCTAATCAGCTTTGATAATGAACAACAAATCATTTGCAAATAGTAGAATGTGACGATGCTAGGTACATGAGGACATATTTTGATGCTAGATAATTTACCCTTAGCAGTTGCAGTCGTGAGAAGGAAACTTAATGCATCAAAGCATAATATGAAAAGGTATGGCTACAATGGGTCACCCTCTTATACTCTGCGTTGCGGATAAAATTTCCCAAAGGGGCTTCCACTGACGAGAACATAATATGAAATAGTAGAAATACATTGAATTAACCATCTAATGCAATTATCAGAAAAGCCTTTCATTTTCAAGACATCCCATAAAAAAATGTCACTCAGCTGACTGTAAGCTTTATTGATATTATTTTTGACACCCATGAAGTTCGTAACAATCTATTTCTTCATTTGTAATGAATGAAACATTTTATGGGCGATTAACACATTATGTGAAATTGATATGCCTGGTATCAAAGAAGTTTGAAATTCATATACCAATGATGGAAAAAAACTTCATCAATTTTTTGACCAAAATTTTGGAGAGAATCTTATACAGAACATTGTGGAGGTTTAATGACAGAAGATCTGACATTTTCCTTGGGATTTTAAGTTTTGGGATTGAAAAAATATTGGTATCATTACAACAATCCGATAATCTATCTGCAAAAAAAGACAGTATTTCTTAAGTGATGGCCGGTTCTATAGATTCCCAATATTGTTGAAAAAATCGAGCAATGAATCCATCAGGGCTAGGAGCCTTCCTAGAACCAATATCAAACAAAGTGTCCTTAATTTCATCATTGTGTACTAATGATGTTAATTCATTATTTATTTTAGCTAATATAACCTTATTCATCGTTGAAGTTACTGATTTTGAATCAAGTTCCCCCTGAATTTTAAATGGATCTATGAAATAATGTTAATACAAAACTTAATTTTGATTTCGGCAAATTGCCTCATTGTTTTTGTTGAAGAGACATGAGGCGATTGCGAGCTCTCCAAGTCATTGTAATGGTATAAAAAAACTTTGTGTTTAGATCGCCTGTCTACAGCCATTGGCTGGGACTCTTTATTCTCCAATATTCTTCTTCACAATGATAAGCTGCTACGAGTTCTTTTTGAAGAATATGTACTTTGGTCGTGAGGTATGTCGATCACGTACATCGCCATCAATGGTAAGTCGAAATGAGGATATTTTGACATTGTGAATTTTGATTATGGGTTGAACGCTAAATTACAATTTCCTTACAACAGGTAGCTATGCGGTCAATGACCGAGATGTCTTGTCAAGTCGTCACATATTTTTGACAGTTTTTTTGTCACATATTTACGATTTTTTTTTGTCGCAAATCACATGTTTTCTTGTATCAAAAGAGTTTCAGTCCTGTTTCAAAATTCTTCGGATGCGAACTATCGCAGGTCGATGCTCATAATCGACCATATCAATGTATACAGTAGTAGATGCAGGAAAGGTTGCCAACCATTCTTTGTTTTTCATGAATCTATCGAGCAAAATATTAATAGTATAGGAGGTGACTTTTATGCCAGAAACCCAATATGTATTCTGAAAATGAATTAGATTCCAAGGTTTCCAAGGATGACCTTCACGAGTTTCATGGGAGTAGAGAATTTTGTTAAAATCCCATTAAATAACCATGGTCCATGTCGTGTTAAGTAAATGCGTTGGAGTCCTTCCCATAATATATGTCTGAATTGGGTGACCATAAACACAAAAATAGTAAAATTTCCTTCTTCATAAGAAACTTCACAATCTATCATGCGAGAATCCATATAAATAATTGAAACCTTACATTGTTATTCCATCATAAAGTAACCCCACTCCCATTCCTACTGGTTTAATACATTGAACTGAATCAAACTTCAATTTTGATGCCAAATCGTGGACAACATCATCGAAGTTCTTCGTTTCAATCAGAAAGATGAAGGCCAAAGAATAATGTTGAGATTTTCTTTTTTGGCGTCGAACTACCATGGACTCTTTTAAATCACGGCATTTCCACAAGGTTGTATTTATGGTGCATGTGGTGGGTTCAGGCCTACCATACCCTTGATGATTTGTAATCACCATTAGAGTCAACTGAGTTGGTGGAAGGGCCCGAGTCCATCCTTTTCGAAGCCTAATACCAAATTTTATGCATGTTCTTAACCAAATGCTTCCTCTTGAAGGCCACTTTTTGACTTTCTTAATCATCAAAATATGTCGTATCTCCGACTTACTACCACTTGAGTCCATACACCTCTTCTTCGTATGCACCATGCTTGCGTGTGGGGTTTTAGCCTCTGGTGATGGTTCTGGTGGAGAGCCAAACACATGAGTGAGCACCAGATCTTGTAGAGGAGTTGCATCTTCTTCTTTATCCGAATTAGCATCGTCACTATATACATGTACATACACTAAAAGGTTTGTGACTTTTCAATTTTTTCCACTTAATTGGACCAAAAATCTATATTACCACACATTTTGTCCCTCAAAGAACACAAGAAAGTATCACCACCAATCGCCTAGAGGTCATTGTTTTATAATTTCTTGGATAAAGTCTAGAGGTCATTATTTTATAATTTCTACCTCAATCNTTTTAAACCCCCCCCCCCCCCCCGCCCAAACAAGTAACAAAATTGTACATAAGATACATTGGAATTGGGAAAAGTAGATGTTCAATGTTCCTCACATTTGACAAGTTGATTTTTGTTATTTCAAATTAACCAATGTTTAAGCTCGAACAAAGCTTTTGAGTATTTGGTTTAGTTGTGATTTTTTGGATCTTAAAATTTAATGCTCAATCGATACTTTACCATTTTTTTGTTTTGGTCTGATTCTCATCAGTTCCGGGTCAGTTCGTATCTATTTAGAGGAACCAGAAAATTCTCGAAATATTTGGTTTTAATCGGTTTTGGGTATTATAGACACGAAATAAACAAAAAAATACTTGAATTAAGTTTAAAATACCCAAAATATTTCAAAGCAACACAAAAACAACATTATAATCAAACCACAAAGTCATAGTTCAATAACCAAAATGAAAACGTCAAAGACCAAATTCACTCCCACTTTTTAAAAAATCTCTAAGTCCTTCACTGAAATAGTAAATAAAAATATATATATATTCAGTTTTTCAGTTCTACTTTTCAGTTCTTGGGTCAGAACCGGAATTATATCAATACCCATGGTTCTTCATTTCTGGAACCATCAGTTCTTTTGGGTGGAACCAGATCTGACATAAATCCAATTTTTTTAGTTCAATTTTTTTCCCGGGCTTTAAGATTTTTGCATATTGATTTATAAATTTATTAATTACTAATGTCTTTTTAAGATAAAAATATCATTTAATATCTATATCAATATAAATTAACCAATAGTAAAATAATATAAAATATACAAATAGTCATAAAATATAAATTAATTTCACGTAAAACAATAAAAAATCAGAAAATTTATAAGAAAATACTTTTATAAAACATCAAAGTCAAATAGAGAAAACATATTTCAAAAAGCTATTAATTTAAAATAAAATAACAAAATGAAAAGAAATTGAATTAAATGGTACACTTTGTAAATAACACAAAGATAAATCACAAAAAAAACTTTAGTCTTAACTAGAAGGTTCGATTCTCTTTAGACTACTAACCCTCTATCGTTCTTCATGACGAATTCTAATCTCCATTGCAAACATCATTTACAATTCATTGAAATTTTTTCGTATTTTTCCTCTCATCTATCTTGTAATTGTCAACTAATTTTCTTGGTTCATCACGTAAGCAAGTTCAAAACTTTATGTGTTTCTCATTTCTTTTTATCGTTTATTATGAGTTCGCGTCATCGTTAATTAGCGGCATTTATAAAGATGTCGTTAAAATAATCTTATCTATCAAAGACATAAACGTTACTAAATAGTGACAATTTAGAGTTATTTAAATAGTAACATTTTACGTGTTTCTAATTAACGATGTTTTATGTATTATATTAACGTCACTTATAGGTGTCATTATGTAACATCAATTTAGCGACAAAATTTCATAAGTCCCGAGATACAAAATATGTCGTTAATAGCAAATTACTACATATTATTGACATGGTAGAATATGTTGTTAATCGCATGTCGTGATTTATTATCTCCTTTGAAAAGTCGTCAATTAAAGACATTTTCAAAAACATCGTTAAAATAACGTTATTTATCGACGATATAAAAGTCAACATATAATGATTATTTAGGGTTATTTAAATAGTGACATTTTACATGTCGCTAAGTAATGATATATGATGTGTTACTAATTAAAAACAGTTACATAAGTCGCTATGTGATGTCAATTTAACAACAACATTTTATATGTCCCAAAACCATCGAATATGTTGTTAATAGATATTTACGGCATATTATTGACAACATATAATATGTCATTTATCGCATGTCGTAAGTTATTATTGTCTGTTGTTAATTAGCAATGTTTACAAAGTAAAACCAAAAGCTGATAAAATAAGTAGTGGCTGGCCACAGATGTCTTAGGTGGTAGTGTGGTCTTGGTTTGCCTTGTTAAAACCTGAATCTAGAAAACCATGTGTAATTAAGCTAGAAACAGGAAAAAGAGTACAAACTGTCGACCCCAACCTAAGAACGATCCACGAAGTAAAAGATAGGAATGTCGAAGTAGCTAGGAATGAATCAGAAGCCAACGATCCCGTAAGGTATGGTAAGGCGACGTCGGTGGGTAATGAAGACTGATCAACCGATCAGTGATGACCCGAAAAATGCGATTCCGGAGATGGCTACAGGAGACTGGAGGTGTATCATGGATTCTGGCATTCCGTTCCCGCCATAAATGGTAGATCGCAGACTGAAAGCAAAGTCTGAGAAGGACTACATCTTGTCGGGAATGTGATGAATGACGAGCGTAGCTGACCAATCCAGAGTAAGGCAATGACGAAGCAGTGGTCGAACTAAATCTGACCAAAGAGTATATGTGTAAGGGCAAGCGAAGAACAAATGATCCCGAGATTCATCCGGTTCCCCGCAAAGAACACATGGTTGATATCTTCCCCACGTGCGCATCCTTCTCCCTGTGGCTAGCCTGTCAAGAACCGCAAGCCAAGAAATGAAAGCAAATCTCGGTACAGATTGGGCAAACCAAATAGTGTGAGACCATTGTAACGTAAGGTGAGAAAGACTTAGATGTTTCCAAGTGTTTGCAGTAGAGAACCAGTCTTTGAATTCACTTCCATGATTCCAAAGTGGCTGATCCATACCCATGCTCGGGTTAGGAGGTGGTATGTGGAGAAGGCGATCATGCAAATCCCGAAGTCTCGGATTCCTGGAACGACGGAATGACCATCGTTGGTGTGATACTGCATCAGCTACGATTGCGTGGCATGGAATATTCATCTCCCTAAATCCCGACGAACCTGCAAGATCACTTAAAATACCAATAGGGGACAAAGACTCAAACCAGAAAGAAGTGTGACGTCCATTCGCTAGTCGTTTCTGTAGAAACCGGAAAGCAGTGGGACGAAGCTGTAAGAGTTTCCGCCATATCCAAGAGCCACGATCAGGGAGAGACAGATCCCAAAAAGTAGAATTCCATACTAGATACCGATGTATCCAGTTAGCCCATAATGATCGGTTAGGAGCGTGGAGACGCCAAATGAGAGATAGAGAGAATACTGTGGATGTATCTTCTAACTGTCTAAAACCCAAACCGCTTGCATTCAGTGGTTTACAAACATCATCCCAAGAAACCTTAGCCGTGTGGTGATTGGTTGGTAACCCAGACCATAGGAAGTTACTACATAGGCTATTGATCTCCCGAAGGCTACTCTTTGGTAGGCGGAAATCAGATTGCCAGAAGTTAACCATGCTGATAATGACAGACTTGATGATTTGTAACCGTCCTGCAAAGGAGAGTAAATTCGTTGACCAAGAAGACATTCGAGAACGAATACGGTCAACCAAAGGTAAGTAGTCCGAGCGAGTCATGCGTTGGGTTGTTAATGGGAGCCCCAAATATCGAACAGGTAACACCTCCTGTGTGAATCCGAGTTGTGCAATGAGCGGCGGGATAAGTGGGTGGGGCTATCCAGCAATAAAGATAGATAACTTCTGAAGATTGACATGTAGACCCGAGGCAAGTCTGAATTTTTCCACTACTTGTAAGATGCCCGTTAATGAAGATGGCTGTGTGAGACCCAAGTCGTGACATCGTGGGTGGTACCCAAATTTTCTCGCAGAGGCCGCTGCATCAAGAAGCTTGGAAAGAACATTGTTAGAAATCACATAGAGGTAAGGGGATAGTGCACAATCTTGTCTAATGCCTCTTGAACTAGGAAAATATCCTGTCGGATCACCATTGATAGAGATTAAGAAAGTACCGGTGGATATGCATAGAAAAATTTTGTGGATGAACTGAGGGGGAAAAGCCATAACCTGCAAAATAGAAATGGTAAAGGACCAGTCAACAGTGTCAAACGCCTTTGAGATATCTAATTTTAAAGTACAACGAGATGAGATAGAAGGTTTGTGGTAGTCATGAACAAGCTCCGTAGCTAATAAGACATTCTCAAGAAGGAGTCGGTCTTTTATAAAGACGCTCTAGTTTGGAGCAATAAACTCAGCCAAGAGAGGTTTGAAATGATTTGCTAAGATTTTCGAGATGACTTTGTAGATGATGTTGCAACACAATATAGGTCGATAATCATTGATGGGCTGCGGTTGGTCTCCTTTCGGTATGAGTGAAATGAGAGTAGCATTGATACCACGAGGAAGAAAGCCGTATATAAAGAAAGACTGGATAGCCACAACAAAATTGTTCCCAATGATTTGGGTAAGCCGCTTTGTAGAACTCAGCTGTGTAACCGTCTCGTCTCGGAGGCTTGTTGGACGGCATAGAGAGCAGCGTGGCTTGAATCTCATCTGCAAGAATAGGCAAACATAAGGAATCAGCAGAGGCATCATAACAACGATAAGTAAGAAGATCAGAGAGAGAAGGTGAGTGTAGTGGTTCCGGTCTTGGTGATTGCTGGAGAAGGTTTCTGAAGTGGTTTAAAGCTTTGGCTTTGATGTCGCAAAGATCCGTGAGTGTGTCTCCCGAGGCTGTAGTTAGGTGCTTGATTGTATTCTGTGAATTACGTGTACTTGCAACCCGATGGGAATAACATTGGTCTTGAGGAACAATGAGTACCTAAGACCTGCAAAAGGTGAGGATTATCAAGCATAAAGTGCTAAAATTTAAAAGGCTTTCGAATATTTGAGGTTGGGGATGTGAAATGAATGACACAACGCGCATGATTAGAAACGCCATTAGCTTCAAAGACGGAATAGGAGGTGGGGTATAAGGCAGACCAATGTGCATTAACCAAAGCGCGATCTAATTTCTTCCCGATGGGATTTACATTGCAATGGTACCACCACGTAAACCGAGCATCATTGAGATCACAGTGAGTAATGAAATTTTGGAACTGATACATGCCAAGACAAGAGCCCATATGATAATTGGAGTGTTCTGATACTGCAAGTATCTCATTAAAATCACCTGAAATAAGCCATGGTATTGAAGTAGAGCCGCACAGATTACGGCTGTGAATCAAATCACCCCATAAAGTAATACACTCATACTGAAAGTTGGAAGCGTAAATGCAAGAGATAAGAATGAGTGCACCTGGATGGAGAGTAACCAGAGAAGTTATAACTTGAGTCGTGGATAGGATCGGAGTAACAATGACACCATCACGCCAACACACCCAAATCCGACCGAGACGGTGTGTTGTGTAGTTATTGATCGTTGTCCAACCGGGCATTGCGTCCTGCAAAGTTCTTGAAAAGTTATCAATATGAACTCGGGTTTCTAAAAGAAAACCAAATTCAGGGTTAGTAGAACGAATCCAGTTTCGGACAATAGTATGTTTATGAAGTTTATTAAAACCCCGTGTATTACATCACATCATTGTCTCCGGAAGGAGACATTGGCTGATTTTTTGGGAGCAAAATTGTTAGCTCCTTTCCGAGAAGCGTCGTGATTAGGTGGTTCATTTGGTTTGGCTCGGGTGCGAGTGCTATAGCGAGCTGCAGAGGTGGCATCCTTGAGTATAGTCTCAAAATCCGATACTTGACCCTCTTCACAGTCTTCTTCATCTTGAAGGGCAGAGAAGCGGGAAGGAGAGAAAGATGGAGAAATGGACTTGTAAACTGGTTCGGTGCGAGACGGGGATGATTGTGTCTTGCTGGAACGTGTGACGGTAAGCCATTCATCATGTTTTGTTGTCTTGGCAACATCGATTGCTCTTGTAGCATCAGTGGCAGAGGTAATCGTAGTTGCCTTAACAGCTTCAATGGCCTGATCATGCAACAAAACATGAGTCTCACACGCAGTATTGGCTAGTAACGGGACTGTTTGTTGAAGCTCTTCAATGATCGCTTCAAAAACCTGGTGTGAACCTGCATTAACAGAGAGTGATAGATTATTAGTGAGAGGTTATGAGTCAACTAGCTGGGAAATATTGTAAGTAGGGACAAGAGGAGAGGTTATGAGAGGCTAAGGTTGCGTGATAAGATTTGTGGTTGCGGTTGAATCCGAGAGAACATGTGCTGGTCCATCAGAGACTAGGTGTACCAAGGTAGGAACTGTTTGTAGCGAAGTGGTTGCAGACATTTTGATATTCACCAAATTAGTTTGGTCCGAGATTGTAACCAAAGGGACAGTTGTAGAAGAATCAATAAGTGGTGGTGTTGAACCATGGGCCGGGTTTTCTTGCACTTGCTATTCTTGTGACCCCAAGCATCACATAACGTGAACTTGGCAGGCAACCAAGGGAAGGATACCAGGACTGGTTTCTCTTCATTATCCAATTTGATTTGCTCAATCCGCGATTAATTTCAAATAAGGTAACAAAGTCTAAAGAAATCGAATTAAAAGATAGAATGTGTATATATAAGAAAAACTAATCACAAACATACCTTTATTCTTAACCAGAAGGTTCGATTCTCTTTAAACTTCTAACCCCACAAATCTATCTTTCTTCATGCCGACTTTTAATCTTCATTGCAAAAATCATTAACAATTCATTGAAATTTCGTCGTGTTTTTCCTCTCCACTATCTGCTATATTTCGCCTAATTTTCTTGATACGTCACGTAAGAAAGTTCAAAATTTTATGAGTTTTTCCATTTCATTTTATCGTTTATTCTCAGTTTGTGTCATCGTTAATTATTTAAATTTATAAAGATGTCGTTAAAATACTGTTATCTATCAAAGATATAAACGTTACTAAATAGTGACGATTTAGAGTTATTTAAATAGTGACATTTTACGTGTTTCTAATTAACGA
Source organism: Iberis pinnata (assembly GCA_900406425.1). NCBI lineage: Eukaryota > Viridiplantae > Streptophyta > Magnoliopsida > Brassicales > Brassicaceae > Iberis > Iberis pinnata. The sequence goes on along the minus strand of OVBE01000019.1, from coordinate 31,660 downwards.
TGTTTTACGTATTATATTAATGTTAGTTATAAATTTCATTTTGTAACATCAATTTCACAACACAATTTAATAAGTCCCGAGACATCAAATATATCGTTAATAGAAAATTACAACATATTAATTACATAATAGAATATGTTGTTATTCGCATGTCGTAATGTATTATCTCCTTTAAAATGTCGTTAATTAGCGAAATTTTCAAAATAATGTTATCTATCGACGATATAAACGTTAATAGATAGTGATTAGTTAGGGTTATTTAAATAGTGGCATTTTACATATCGCTAAGTAATGATATATGATATGTTACTAACTAAAATCAGTTACATAAGTCACTATGTAATATCAATTTAACGAACTATATGTCCAAAACCATCAAATATATTGTTAATAGAAATTTACGACATATTATTAACAACATAGAATATGTCATTAATCTCATATCGTAAGTTATTATTGTCTGTTGTTAATTAGCAACGTTTAGAAAAATGTCACAAAAATAACGTTATCTATCGACTTTATAAATGTTGATAGGTAACAATGATTTATCATTATAATAAATTAGTTTATAACATTGATTTATCAATATAGCTTCCTGCATATTACATTATAAATTTATTAATTAGTAATATATCACTTAATTTTATATCAGTATAAATTAACCAATAGTAAAATAATATAAAATATACAAAGTCATAAAATATAAATTAATTTCACATAAAAAATAAAAAAATCAGACAATTTATAAGAAAATACTTTTATAAAACATCAAAGTAAAATAGAGAAAAAATATTTTGAAAAATCTATTAATTGCAAATAGCATAACAAAATGAAAAGAAGTTGAATTAAATAGTAAGCTGTGTAAATAACATAAAGATAAATCACAAACAAACTTTTAGTCTTAACTAGAAGGTTCAATTCTCTTTAGACTTCTAACCCTACATATCCATCTTTCTTCATGCTGACTTCTAATCTCAGTGGCAAAAATAATTTACGATTCATTGAAAATTCGTCTTGTTTTTCTTCTCCTCTATCTTCTAAATTGCCGCCTAATTTTCTTGGTTCTTCACGTAAGAAATTACAATTTTATGTGTTTCTCATTTTATTTTATCGTTTATTCTCAGTTCATGTCATCGTTAATTATCGACATTTATAAATATGTCTTTAAAATAATTTTATCTATCGAAGATATAAACGTTACTAAATAGTGACAATCTAGAGTTACTTAAATAGTGACATTTTACGTGTTTTTAATTAACGATGTTTTACGTATTATATTAACGTCATTTATAGGTGTCATTATATAACATCAATTTAACAACAAAATTTCATAACTCCGGAGACATGAAATATGTCATTAATAGAAAATTACAACATATTACTGACATAATAGAATATGTTGTTTATCACATGTCGTAATTTAATTTTTTTTTTTTAAATGTTGTTAATTAGCGACATTTTTAAAACATCGTCAGAATAATGTTATCTATCGACGATATAAACGTCAATAGATAGTGATGATTTAGATATTTAAATAGTGGCATTTTACATGTCTCTAAGTAGTGATATTTGATGTGTTACTAATTAAAGTCAGTTACATAAGCCGCTATGTAATATTAATTTAACGACAAAATTTTATATGTCCTAAACCATCAAATATGTTGTTAATTGAAATTTACGACATATTATTTACAACATATAATATGTATTTAATCGCATGTTATAAGTTATTATTGTCTGTTGTTAATTAGCAACATTTACAAAGATGTCGCTATAATATTGTTATCTACCAACTATTTAAACGTTGATAGGTAACACTTATTTATCAATATAATGTATCACTTAATTTTATATCAATATAAATTTACCAATATAAAATAATATAAAATATAAATTAGTGATAAAATATAAATTAATTTCATGTACATAACAATCTATAAGAAAATACTTTTATAAAACATCAAAGTAAAATAGAGAAAATATATTTGAAAAAGCTTTTTATTGCAAATAAGATAACAAAATGAAAAGAAATTGAATTAAATGGTAAACTGTGTAAATAACAGTAAGATAAATCACAAACAAACATTTAGTCTTAACCATAAGGTTCGATTCTCTTTAGACTTCTAGCCCCATATATCTATCTTTGTTTATGCCGACTTCTAATCTCTATGGAAAAAAGTATTTACAATTCATTGAAAATTCGTCGTGTTTTTCCTCTCCTCTATTTTCTAAACGTCTCCTAATTTTCTTGGTTCTTCAAGTAAGAAATTAAAACTTTATGTGTTTCTCATTTCATTTTATCGTTTATTCTCAGTTCGTGTCATCGTTAATTAGCGACTTTATAAAGATGTCTTTAAAATAATGTTATCTACCAAAAATATAAACATTATTAAATAGTGATAATTTAGAGTTATTTTAATAGTGACATTATACGTGTTTCTAATTAACGATGTTTTACGTATTATATTAACATCATTTATAGGTTTCATTATATAACATCAATTTTTTGACAAAAAAAAAATATATAACATCAATTTAACGACACAATTTCATAACTTCCGAGACACCCAATATTTCGTGAATAGCAAATTACAACATATTACTAATATAAGAAAATATGTTGTTTATCGCATGTCGTAATTTAATATCTTTTTAAAAATGTTGTTAATTAGCGATATTTTCAAAACATCGTCAGAATAATGTTCTCTATCGACGATATAAACGTCGATAGATAGTGATGATTTAGATATTTAAATAGTGGCATTTTAAATGTCTCTAAGTAATGATATTTAATTTGTTACTAATTAAAGTCAGTTACATAAGCCAATATGTAATATTAATTTAACGACAAAATTTTATATGTCCTAAACCATCGAATATGTTGTTAATAGAAATTTACAACATATTATTGACAATATATAATATGATTTTAATCGTGTGTGTCGTAAGTTATTATTGTCTGTTGTTAATTAGCAATGTTTACAAAGATGCCACTAAGATATTGTTATCTACCGACTATTTAAACGTTGATAGGTAACACTGATTTATCATTATTATAAATTAGTATATAACATTGATTTATCAATATAGCTTCTTGTATATTAATTTATAAATTTATTAATTAGTAATGTATCACTTAATTTTATATCAATATAAATTAACCAATAGTAAAATAATATAAAATATAAAAATAGTGATAATATATTAATTAAATTCAAGTAAATAATATAAAAAATCAGAAAATTTATAAGAAAGTACTTTTATAAAACATCAAAGTAAAAAAGAGAAAAGATATTTAAAAAAGCTTTTTATTGCAAATAAGATAACTCTCATTGAAAAAGCTTCAGCGTTGGCTCATTCTTCCACTACCAGTCTCTTCTTTAGCTATTCATATGATCCACAATGACACATTGTTCTTATCCTATAGGTGGTGTTTGAGGGGCTGTACTCTTTTTCTTGGTAGTAGTTTTGTCCCACTGGGTTTTCTAGTACCAGGTTTTAACGAGGCTCCCCTTAAACAAACTCCCCACCTGCAGATTTACCAGGATTTCATATTTTCACCGATTTAGTTTCCACTATCTTATTCTCTCATTTTTTTGTACAGTGAACTCTTTTGAGCTTTGATCAATAAATTTAACATTTCATAAAAAAAAATAACAAAATGAAAAGAAATTGAATTAAATGGTAAATTGTGTAAATCACAAACAAACATTTACTCTTAACTAGAAGGTTCAATTCTCTTTAGACTTCTAACCCCACAATTTCATCTTTCTTCATGCTGAATTCTAATCTCCATTGCAAAAATAATTTACAATGCATTGAAAATTCGTCATGATTTTCCTCTCTTGTATCTTCCAAATATTGCCTTATTTTCTTTGTTCTTCACGTAAGAAAGTTCAAAACTTTATGTGTTTCTCATTTCATTTTATCGTTTATTCTTAGTTCATGCCATCGTTAATTAGTGACATTTATAATCATGTCGTTAAAATAATGTTATCTAACGAAGATATAAACGTTACCAAATAGTGACGATTTAGAGTTATTTAAATAGTGACATTTTACGTGTTTCTAATTAACGATATTTTACGTATCATATTAACGTCAGTCATAGATGTCATTATATAACATCAATTTAACGACACAATTTAATAAGTCCCGAGACACCGAGTATGTCGTTAATAGCAAATTACATCATATTACTGACATAATAGAATATGATGTTAATCGCATGTCGTAATTTATTATATCTTTTAAAACACTGTTAATTAGTGACATTTTCAAAAACATCATCACAATAAGTTATCTATCGACGACATAAATGTCAATAGATAGTGATAATTTAGGGTTATTTAAATAGTGGCATTTTACATGTCGCTAAGTAATGATATTTGATGTGTTACTAATTAAAGTCAGTTACATAAGTCACTATATAATATCTATTTAACAAAAAAATTTATATGTCCCAAACCATCGAATATGTTGTCAATAGAAATTTACCACTTATTATTGACAACATAGAATATGTCATTCATTGTATATCGTAAGTTATTATTTTCTGTTGTTAATTAGCAACGTTTAGAAAGATATCGCTAAAATTTATCTATCCACTATATAAACGTTGATAGGTAAAAATGATTTATCATTATAATAAATTAGTTTATAACAATGATTTATCAGCATAGCTTCTTGCATATTAATTTATAAATTTATTAATTAGTAATGTATCACTTTATTTTATACCAATATAAATTAACCAATAGTAAAATAATCTAAAATATAAAAATTGTCATAAAATATAAATTAATATCACGTAAAAAAATGAAAATCAGACAATTTATAATAAAATACTTTTATAAAACATCAAAGTAAAATAGAGAAAAAAATATTTTGAAAAAGCTATTAATTGCAAATAATATAACAAAATGAAAAGAAGTTGAATTAAATGGTAAACTGTGTATATAATAGAAAAATAAATCACAAACAAACCTTTAGTCTTAACCATAAGGTTCGATTCTCTTTAGAATTCTAACCTCACATATCTATCGTTGTTCATGCCGACTTCTAATCTCTATGGAAAAAATCATTTACAATTCATTGAAAATTCGTCGTGGTTTTCCTCTCCTCTATCTTATAAATTTCGCCTAATTTTCTTGGTTCTTCACGTAAGAAATTAAAAATTTATGATTTTCTCATTTCATCTTATCGTTTATTCTCAGTTCTTGTCATTGTTAATTATCAACATTTATAAAGATGTCTTTAAAATAATATTATCTAATGAAGATATAAACGTTACTAAATAGTGACAATTTAAAGTTATTTAAATAGTGACATTTTACGTGTTTCTAATTAACGATGTTTTACGTATTATATTAACGTCAGTTATAGAAGTAATTATATAACATCAGTTTAACGACACAATTTAATAAGTCCTGAAACACCGAATATTTCGTTAATAGCAAATTACAACATATTACTGACATAATAGAATAGGTTGTTAATTGCATGTCATAATATATTATCTCCTTTAAAATGTCATTAATTAAAGACATTTTCAAAAACATCGACAAAATAATGTTATATATCAACGATATAAACGTCAATAGATAGTGAATTTAACAAAAAAAATTTATATGTCCCAAACCATCGGATATGTTGTTAATATAAATTTACGACATATTATTGGCAACATATAATATGTCAGTAATCACATGTCGTAAGTTATTATTGTCTGTTGATAATTAGCAACATTTACAAAGATGTCGCTAAAATAAAGTTATTTATCGGCCATATAAATGTTGATTCGTAACAGTGATTTATAACTATAATAAATTACTTTATTACATTTATTTATCAATATAGCTTCTAGCATATATCAATTTATAAATTTATTAATTAGTAATGTATGAATTAATTTTATATCAATATAAATTAACCAGTAGTAAAATAATATAAAAATATAAATATTCATAAAATATAAATTAATTTCATGTAAAAAATGAAAATCAGAAAATTTATAAGAAAATACTTTTATAAAACATCAAAGTAAAGTAGAGAAAAAAATATTATGAAAAAGCTATTAATTGCAAATAAGATAACAAAATGAAAAGAAGTTGAATTAAATGGTAAACTGTGTATAAAACAGAAAGATAAATCACAAAGAAACCTTTAGTCTTTACCATAAGGTTCAATTCTCTTTAGACTTATAACCCCATATATCTATCTTTGTTCATGCCGACTTCTAATCTCTATGGCAAAAATAATTTACAATTCATTGAGAATTCGTAGTGTTTTTCTTCTCCTCTATCTTCTAAATGTCACCTAATTTTCTTGGTTCTTTACGCAATAAAGTTCAAAACTTTATGTATTTCTCATTTTATTTTATTGTTTATTCTTAGTTTGTGTCATCGTTAGTTAGCGCCAATTATAAAGATGTCGCTAAAATAATGTTATCTACCGAAGATATAAATGTTACTAAATAAAGACGATTTAGAGTTATTTAAATAGTGACATTTTTTCGATTAAATGTTAAATTTATTAATCAAAATTGATTTCTATACAAGAAAATTTTTATGAAAGAATAATGAAGAAAGATGGTAAAACAAGCTTTTAGGTGTGTGGTGTGCTCTAAGTTGCCTCGTTAAAACCCATTACTAAAAAAACCCTGTGGGAGAAAATTAGTAATGGGAAAAAGAGTACAACCCGGAAGCACCACCTGAAAAGCGATAGAAGAAAAAATATGTAAGCCAAAAAACCAAACGATAGCGCCGGTTATGTGTTGAAATGGAGAGCATTCCATCTAGTAAGGAGCTGGTGCATAGGGGAAGGAGGCTGGTAGGCTAAGCTTAGGAGTCGATCTCGGATCGTTGTAATGATGATTATCCGAATATGGTCGTGATGTTTCGGTGGAGTGCCATGTCGTCTTCGGTTCCTTTTGCACAAAAGGTAGTAAACAGTTGATTGAAAACACATTTTGAGTAGGATTCGGTCAAGGGTATTGATGGAGCAGCTTCGAAGTGACCGAAGAGTACGAGACCAGTCGGGTGAGAGTTGGCGTGGAAGTAATGTCGAAGTAATGTCCGACCAAACTGTGAAGGAGAATGGGCAATCGAAGAAGATGTGGTCACGGGTTTTGTCTGGTTCCCCGCAGAAGGTGCATGATTGGACGACTCCCAAAATACGTGTCCTGTCTCCTATTTGTAACCTGTTAAGAGTTGCAAGCCAAGAGATGAAAGAAAATATGGGAATAGATTGGGCGAACCAAATAGAAGAGTGCCAAGTATTTATAGCGAAGGGTTGACTTAGCTGGATCCAAGTTGATTTCGAGGAGAAAGAAGGCTTGAAAAGGTCTGGTCTGTGACGCCAAAGAATGTTATCAGCCTCGCTGTCAGGACATGTGAGTGGTAGGGATGTAATATGATATTGAAGAGCTCGAAGTTGGGCGTTACGTGGTCGTCTTAATCGCCAAGAGGTGGACGTTGCCGCTGCCGCTACTGAGGAAAGTCGGTGGACACCATATTCTCGCACACCACGATCACCTACAAGAGCATACAAGGGACCCAGACTGGTCCAATTATCAAACCAGAAAGAGGTGCGAATGCCATTACCAATCTGAAAACAAAGAAAAGGGATCGCGTGTGGGCGAGATTGTAGGAGTTTTCGCCAGAGCCATGAGCCGGAGTTCCCCGAAGTTAAGTCCCAAAAAGTTGAGCCTCGAATGAGATAGTGTTGTATCCATGCTGCCCAGAGTGATCTTGAGTCCGTGATTAAGCGCCCAATAATCCAGAGGTATTGTAGCAGGAGATAGGACGATAGTCGGTGATTGACTCAGCGTTATCCTTCTTCGGAATAAGAGATAACAAGGTAGCATTGATGCCTCGAGGCAAAAAACCGAAGGTAAAAAAGGATTGAATGGCTGCCGTGAGATCGCTGCTAACTATAGACCAAGCCGCTTGGAAAAATTCGGCGTTGTAACCATCGACTCTCCCAGAGCTTTATTCTTAGGCATGGAGAAGAGGATCTCTTTAATCTCATTTTGTAAGACCGGCTTACTAAGAGCTTGTGCGGCCTCTTCCGAGCAGCGATATGTGATCAAGGAGCTAAGGAGAGGCGGTGGGAGAGGCGTGATCTCTGGGCTGAGTTGTAAAAATGTCTTGAAATGAAGTGCATCCTCTTGTTTGATAGATGGTAGATCCGTAACAATCTCTTCGGAACCAAGGTGAAGGCGCTTGATTGAGTTTTTTGATGCCCTTACCATTTCCATGCGTTGAAAGAAGCCGGTACTTTGGTCCCCTTCTCGTAGCCAAGTGATTCTAGAACGCTGCTTGAAAAAAGATTCCTCAGCTTGGGCAAGATGGTGCCAATTCGTAGACGCTTCGGTGACAGCGAGAAATGCCGTAGAGGATGGATCATTAAGGGCTTGTTTTTGGTGATGGCAGAGGGTGTGGTAAGCCTCTTTGACACGTAATGGGAGATCCCCATACATGGTGTGGTTTAGACATCTTAGATCGGCTTTGAGAAGCTTGAGATTTTGGTAGAGATAGCGAAGAGCCATGCATGATGGATGAATGGCCGGGGAATCCATCCATGTCGTGTCGATGACCTGTAAAAAAGAGGGATGACTGGTTAGAAATGTGTGAAATTTAAACGGTTTCCTAATAGGAGAGGTAGGGGTATAGAGATGGATGACGCTTCTAGCATGATTCGAGACACCATTAGCTTCAAAATTGGTATATGATTGCGGAAACTGAAGCTTCCATATATCATTAACCAATGTGCGGTCTAACTTTTTCCCTATAGGTTCATGATCACGGTTATTTGACCGCGTGAACCGAGGACCTGTAAAAGCTAAATCAGTTAGATCACAATGTGAGACAAGCTCCTGAAATTGCATCATGCCCAAACGTCTAGATGCACGTGAGAGATTGGACTGCTCTGAGAGAGCTAGAATCTCGTTAAAATCCCCGAGAACCAGGCAAGGATACGACATGGAACCACAGAGACGACGGCTCTCTAGAATATCCCGCCAGAGCTGGAGGCGCTCAACCTAAAAATTGGAAGCGTAAACACATGAAATTAGAGCCGTAATACCAGAGGTTAAAGTAACAAGAACGGTAATATGTTGAGAGGATATGAATATCAGTGTGACTTCAACACTAGCATTCCAGCACACCCAAATTCGTCCCAAACGATGGGCCTGATAGTTGGTAATAGCAGACCACCCCGGGAGAGCGGCCTGCAAAACACGAGGAAAATTATCAGCTTGAACACGTGTTTCAAGAAGACAACCAAATTGAGGTTTGGTGGATAAAACCCATTGATGAACGATATTGTGTTTCCGGGATTGGTTAAAACCCCGGGTATTCCAGGCAAACAAAGACATAATATTAATGCCTCCGGGAAGAGGCTATCGGTTTTTGCTTCGGACCAGAAGGCTTGACTCGTTGCCGAGAGTTGGTGGTTGAAGGCTGGTCGGATTTGCTCTTAATACGTGTGTGATATCGTGAGGTGGTTAGGTCATCATGAGGTAACGATGTAATATTTTCGACTTCAGTATCAGATACTTGGCCTTCCTCCTTTTCCTCAACGTCATTTATGTCCGCAAGAACAGAAAAACGTGAAGGAGATAGAGTGGCTTTGTTCCCAGGATCTGTTGTAGCCTTAGTAGGAGATAGCTATTTACGATTAGCCCTCATGACTTTGGACCATTCCGCAATTGATTCGACTTGGACCTCAACTGATAATGAGGAATTGCTGGAAATGTTTTCTAAAGCGGGACCATGTAAGCGTACAACGGGATCATGTGTGTGAGCTGCATGCTCATCCACATTACGTTGTAATGAAGTACCTGTTTCACCATTAACAACATAAGTAGCATTAGGTTGAGTAGTAGCGATAGTAGCAACATTAACAAGAGAGTTTAGATGTAATGTAAGTGAAGCAGTAGGATGAGTAGTATTATTCTTAGACAACTCTGGTTGTCCCGTAGGAGTAGCAGTAGGCGAATTCTCATTGGCAGTAGGAGAAGCCTCATTGGCATTGACAATATCCGATTGGCTTGGTATGGTGGTATTGTTTTTTTCCTGATTTGCGAGCAAAATGGAAGTTGTCGTTGGCTCCGGTACCACGGGATTGGTGATAGTTGCTGTCTTCTTCTTACAATCAAGTGTTTTATGCCCCATGTGGAGCATTTGAGACATCGTGGAGGTAGCCATGGGTAAGAAACCTTAATAGGTATCGTCTCATTGTCCATTTGGATAGTGTCAATGAGAGGATTGTCCAGATTAAGAACAATTAGTAGACGCGCTATGTCAAGCCTAATGCACTTTTTGGTTTTAGGATGAAGTTGTTTGGTGTCACCTATGATGTCACCGATAAATTTCAAACCTGCACGAGAAAAGAGAGAATCAGGCACATCATGAAAATCAACCCAAATAGGCATAGACGAGAGTGTAGGTTTAGAAAGAGATTGCGATGGAGTCCACTCTTGGACAACAAGTAGTATATCGGCAATGTGCCAGTATTTTCGATGACAAATACGTGATCGAAGCTCAGAAGAGTTAACCCTAAACAGAACCGTGTCATCGGAGAAAAATTGAACATCTATCCGAGTGGCTTGTCCTTCTCTTTTCCATATGCGGTTTACGGTGGCGTGGACTTTTCCAATGTGGGGGGGGGGGATCGCCGATAAAATAGCCGATTAAGTAATCAGACCATAATGGTTTATCAATCAAGAGAGATTGAGGAATGATAGCAGTGGATGTGCCACCCGTAATGGTGACCGAAGGTCTTGAGATGACTTGGTTATCGATATTGATAGGTGATTTCCAAGCAGAGGTTACATGAGGAGATTTCGAAGCAGGGGACACAGATTTGGAGACAGAAGAAGAAGTAGTAGTCGGTGAGGATGAAGACTCATGAAGAGGAACTGCTGTGAGGTGATACTGCGGTGAGCCGGACACGCCGGCTATGACGTCGGTCATCACCAGGACGGCGGCAAGATGCCGTAGCAAAGAAGCTAAAAAAAGAAAGGTAGAATGCCCTAAAAATTGCCTTAGTCGTCGTAAACTCTTGTGTTGTAATTTTGCCAAATAGTGAGATTTTACGTGTTTCTAATTAATGATGTTTTACGTATTATATTATCATCAGTTATAGATGTAATTATATAACATCAGTTTAACGACACAAGTTAATAAGACTTGAAACACCGAATATGTCGTTAATAGCAAATTACAACATATTACTGACATAATAGAATATGTTGTTAATCGCATGTAGTAATTCATTATCTCCGTTAAAAAGTCGTTAATTAGTGATATTTTCAAAAACATCATCAAAATAGTGTTATCTATTGACGATATATAAATCAATAGATAGTGATGATTTACGGTTATTTAAATAGTGGCATATTACATGTCCCTAAGTAATGATATTTTAGGTGTTACTAATTAAAATGACTTACATAAACCACTATGTAATATTAATTTAATGACAAAATTTTATACGTCCTAAACCATCGAATATGTTGTTAATAGAAATTTATGACATATTATTGATAACATATAATATGTCACTAATTGCATGTCGTAAGTTATTATTGTCTGTTATTAATTGCAACGTTTACAAAGATGTCGCTAAAATTATGTTATCCATCCACTATATAAACGTTGATAGGTAACACTGATTTATCATTATAATAAATTAGTTTTTAATAAAGATTTATCAGTATAGCTTCTTGCATATTAATTTATAAATTTATTAATTAATAATGTATCACTTAATTTTATATCAATATAAATTAACCAATAATAAAATAATATAAAATATACAAATAATCATACAATATATATATATATATATATATTAATTTCACGTAAAAATAAAAATCAGACAATTTATAAGAAAATACTTTTATAAAACATCAAAGTAAATAAGAGAAAAAATATTTTGAAAAAGCTATTAATTGCAAATAAGATAACAAAATGAAAAGAAGTTACACTATTATGGAGGAAGCAAAATGATGAATTCAAGAATGAATTCTCCCCAACATCCACATGGAATCTGATTCGTTTAAGGGGTCCTAGGATGTCGTGGTTTTCTTCGATATGGTTTCCACAATCTATTCCTAGATATACATTCATTACTTGGCTTGTTGTGATTGACAGGTTAACAACCGGTGCTAGAATGGGAGTTTGGGGACACCTACGAGCTTGCATTCTATATGGAGAACCTGATGAGACTAGAGATCACATTTTCTTTGCTGTCCCTACTCATACACCATATGGGAACCACTTGCCCAACCGCTACTTTCCCGTTATACTAATATTGATTAGCATATTACGTTCGCATCTCTACGCCGCTCCTCGCTCTCCTACGTTGACAAGACACTCGTGAAGATGCTATTCCAAACGTTTGTCTATCATGTTTGGAGGGAACGCAATAGCCGGATTCATGGACAACCAAACAGAACAACCGCACAGCTTTGTACGGCGATCATTCAGCTCATCAAGGATCAAATTCAAAGTCTCAACTATGGGCCCGACTCCAAACACTTCACCTTAGCTCTGCGATGGTCCACATTACACTGATTGTCTTCGTATCTGCGTTTCTATTCTCTTTCTTTTCTTTAGGCTTTGCTCGGTATGAGGACTGTACTCTTTTTCCTGCCTCTAGTTTTAATCCACTGGGTTTTCTAGAGTCAGGTTTTAACGAGACATCCTCATACCACACAACATAAAGCTTTTCTTCTTCAGCTTTTTTCCAGCGTTTTTCTTTAAGACATCTATTTCTTTGTAAATAACTTTTCTTTTTCATCTGATATATAATTTTAAAATTTCATTAAAAAATGAAAAAAAGTTGAATTAAATGGTAAATTGTGTAAATAATAGAAAGATAAATCACAAATAAACTTTTAGTCTTAACCATACGCTTCGATTCTCTGTAGACTTCTAACCCTACATATTCATCTTTCTTCATGCTGACTTCTAATCTCCATTATAAAAATCATTTACAATTCATTGAAAATTCGTCGTGTTTTTCCTCTCCTCTCTCTTCTAAATGTCGCCTAATTTTCTTGGTTCTTCACGTAAGAAATTACAACATTATGTGTTTCTCATTTGATTTTATCGTTTATTCTATGTTCGTGTCATCGTTAATTATCGGCATTTATAAAGACTTCTTTAAAATAGTTTTATCTAATGAAGATATAAACGTTACTAAATAGTGAAAATTTAGAGTTATTTAAATAGTGACATTTTGCGTGCTTTTAATTAAAATGTTTTACGTATTATATTAAAGTTAGTTATAGATGTCATTATATAACATCAATTTAACAACACAATTTAATAAGGACCGAGACATCCAATATGTCGTTAATAGCAAATTACAACATATTACTGACATAATATAATATGTTGTTAATCTCATGTCGTAATCTATTATCTTTTTAAAAATGTTGTTAATTAGCGACATTTTCAAAAACATCGTCACAATAATGTTATCTATCAACGATATAAATGTCAATAGATATTGATAATTTAGTGTTATTTAAATAGTGGGATTTGACATGTCGCTAAGTAATGATATTTAATGTGTTACTAATTATAGTCAATTACATAAGTCGCTATATAATATGTATTTAAAGAAAAAAATTTATATGTCCCAAACCATCGAATATGTTGTCAATAGAAATTTACTACCTTTTATTGACAACATAGAATATGTCATTAATTGCATGTCGAAATCTATTATTGTATGTTGTTAATTAGCAACGTTTACAAAGATATCGCTAAAATAATGTTATCTATCCACTATATAAACGTTGATAGGTAACAACGATTTATTATTATAATAAATTAATTTATAACAATGATTTATAGCTTCTTGCATATTAATTTATAAATTTATTAATTAGTAATATATCACTTAATTTTATATCAATATAAATTAACCAATCATAAAATGATCTAAAATATACAAATTTTCATACATAATATATATTAATTTCACATTAAAAACAAAAAATCATATAATGAATATGAAAATATTTTTTATAAAACATCAAAGCATAAAGGAGAAAAAATATTGAAAAAGAGATTTATTTCGAATAAGGTAACAAAGTGAAAAGAAATCGAATCAAAGGATAAAATGTGTATATATATTGGAAAGATTAATCACAAACATACCTTTTGTCTTAACCAGAAGGTTCGATTATTTTTAGATATCTAACCCCAAAAATCTATCTTTCATCGTGCCGAATTCAAATCTCCATTGCAAAATCATTTACAATTATTGAAAATTAGTCATGTTTTCCCTCTCCTTTATCTTCTAAATGTCGCCTAATTTTCTTGGTTCTTCACGTATGAAAGTTCAAAATTTTATGTGTTTCTCATTTCAGTTTATCGTTTATACTCAGTTCGTGTCATCGTTAATTAGCAAAATTTATAAAGATGTCGTTAAAATAAGGTTATCAATCGAAGATATCAACGTTACTAAATATTGACGATTTAGAGTTATATAAATAGTGACATTTTACGTGTTTCTAATTAACGATGTTTTACGTATTATATTAACGTCAGTTATAGATGTCATTATGTAACATCACGTAAGTTATAGATGTCATTATGTAACATCAATTTAACAACACAATTTAATAAATCCCGAGACACCAAATATGTCATTAATAGAAAATTACAACATATTATTGACATAATAGAATATGTTGTTAATCTCATGTCGTATTTTTTATGTCCTTTAAAACGTCGCAAATTAGCGACATTTTCAAAAACATCGACAAAATATTGTTATCTATCGACAATATAAATGTTAATATATAGTGATGATTTAGGGTTATTTAAATAGTGACATTTTACATGTCGCTAAATAATGATATTTGATGTGTTACTAATTAAAGTCAGTTACATAAGTCGCTATGTAATATCAATTTAACGACAAAAGTTTTTATATGTCACAAACCATCGAATATGTTGTTAATAGAAATTTACGACATACTATTGACAACATAGAATGTATCATTAATTGCATGTAGTAAGTTATTATTATCTGCTGTTAATTAGCAACGTTTATAAAGATGTCACTAAAATAATGTTATCTATCGACTATATAAATGTTGATACATAACACTGGTTTATCATTATAAAAATTAGTTTATAATATTGATATATCAATATAGCTTCTTGAATATTAATTGATAAATTTGTTAATTAGTAACATATCACTTAATTTTATATCAATATAAATTAACCAATAATAAAATAATTTAAAATATACAAATTGTCATAGAATATAAATTAATTTTACGTAAAAAATAAAAATCGGACAATTTATAAGAAAATAATTTTTAAAAACATCAAAGTAAAATAGAGAAAAGATATTTGAAAAGGTTATTGATTGCAAATAAGATAACAAAATAAAAAGTAATTGAATTAAATGGTAAACTGTGTAAATAATAGAAAGATAAATCACAAACAAACATTTAATCTGAACCAGAAGGTTCGATTCTCTTTAGACTACGAAACCCACATATCTATCTTTCTTCATGCTGACTTCTAATCTCCATTGCAAAAAGCATTTACAATTCATTGAAAATTTGTCGTGTTTTTCCTCTTCTCTTTCATCTAAATGTTGCCTAAATTTCTTGGTTTTTCACGTTAGAAAGTTCAAAAATTTATGTGTTTCTGATTTTATTATCGTTTATTCTCAGTTCGTGTCATCGTTAATTAGCAAAATTTATAAAAATGTCGTTAAAGTAATGTTATATATCGAAGATATAAGCGTTACTAAATAGTGAAGATTTAGAGTTATTTAAATAGTGATATTTTACGTGTTTGTAATTAATGATGTTTTACGTATTATATTAACGTCAGTTATAGATGTCATTATGTAACATCAATTTAACGACACAATTTAATAAGTCTTGAGACAACGAATATGTCGTTAATAGCAAATTACAACATATTATTGACATAATATAATATGTTGTTAATCGCATGTTGTAATTTATTATCTCCTTTAAAAAGTCGTTAATTAGCGACATTTTCAAAACCATCGTCAAAATAATTTTATCTATCGACGATATAAAAGTCAATATATAGTTATTTTTTAGGGTTATTTTAATAGTGGTATATGATGTGTTACTAATTAAAGTCAGTTACATAAGTCGCTCTGTAATATCCATTTAAGGACAAATTTTTATATGTTTCAAACCATCGAATATGTTGTTAATAGAAATTTACGACATATTATTAACAACATAGAATATGTCATTAATCGCATGTCGTAACTTATTATTGTCTGTTGCTAATTAGCAATGTTTACAAAGATGTCGCTAAAATAATGTTATCTATCGACTATATAAACGTAGGTAACACTGATTTATCATCATAATAAATTAGTTTATAACATTGATTTATCAATATATCTTCTTACATATTATTTTATAAATTTATTAATTAGTAATGTATCACTTAATTTTATATCAATATAAATTAACCAATAGTAAAATAATCTAAAATATACAAATTTTCATAAAAATATATTTATTTATTTCACTTTGAATAACAATTTATTTTTTATAAAACATCAAAGCAAAATGGAGAAAAAAATATTGAAAAAGCAATTAATTTCAAATAAGGTAACAAAGTCAAAAGAAATCAAATTAAAGGATAAAATGTGTATATATCGGAAAGATTAATCACAAACATACCTTTAGATTTCTAACCCTAAAAATATATATTTCTTCACTCTGAATTCTAATCTCCATTGTAAAAATCGATTTACAAGTCACTAAAAAATCATCATGTTTCCCTTCTCCTCTATTATCTGTAAGAAAGTTGAAAACTTTATGTGTTTCTTGTTTTGTTTCTTTGAGTAAAAATTTTATATTCTCATTTATTGGCAAATAATATAATTGAGGGTTTATATACAACTGTGCAATGGCCTAAACCATAAGCCAAATATGAATGTATGTTGGTTTATACGATACCAACTCACAATCGCTAATTTTAAAATATGAAACTATATACACATTAATTGTCCTCCTGAAAATAGGACAAATATATTCAATAATTCCATCTTGCTTACGAACTTCCTAAACACGGTTTGATATAAAGCTTTAGTGAAAGGATCAGCTAGTTGCATACCAGTCCGAACGTGAAGCAAATTGAACAATCCTGCAAGCAATCTCTCACAAATAGTATGCCAATAAGGTTATATATGTTTGTTACACTCATTAAAGTAAGAAATATTAGCAATGTGTATGGTTGCAACATTGTCGCAAAAGAAGAGTAAGAATTACCAAAGCAATGCGTAACTCCCTGAGAAATTGTATGAACTAGACACAATCTCATCAAAGGAAACAGAAATGCTTATATACTCTGCTTCAGCTGAATATTTGGAGACCACATATTGCTTTTGGACTTCTACGATATCAATGAAGAACCCAAGAAGACACAATAGCTAGTAATAGACCTCCGAGTATCTAGACAAGAAGCCTAGCCCGAATATGCAAAAACTTGTAACTGAAGGTTAGTAGAAAAAGAAGAATAGAACATACTCTGACCCAATGAACTTTTGATGTACCGTAAACCCTATGAACATCTTGTAAATAATTAGTGTGTGGAGCCTATAAAAATTGATGCATATGTTAATGGAAAAAGCAATGTCATGTCTGGTGATCTATTAATACATCAGACGACCTATAAGCGTGTTTTACATTGTTGAATCAACCAAATCACCACATGTATCCTTTTAAAGCTTTACACTAGGATCCATAGGAACACTGGAAGGTTTGCGACCCGAAAAGCTAGATTCATCAAGACAATCCAATGCATATGTGTGTTGTCCAATACAGATCCCTTTGGGAGATCTAGCAATCTCAGGAACAAGAAAATACTTGATAGGACCAAGATCATGCAGCTTAAATGGGAATGCAACTGATACTTAAGTAATTATACAACATTATCATCATTACTAGAAATAATGATGTCATCAACATATACTAGAACACAAAGGAAACTAGTACGAGTACTTGGAGAAAACAAGGGTAATCGGATGAGGATTGATGAAAACCAAGAGATGTAAGTGTGCCTTAAAATTTCAAAAACCATTGGTGTGAGGCTTGCTTAAGCTTATTGGTGTGAGGCTTGCTTGACAGATATGTTTCTGAACAACAAGAAGCAATCGCAATCTTCGGACAAATGATTTGGTTCTGAATCTTGTCGTTTACGGACAAACAGAAGCGCGTACGTTCAGCTCGTCAATGAGTGAGCTGAGAAACATACGTTCAGCTCGCCCATGGGCAAGCTAAACCACATACGATTCTGCTCGCCCATGGGCGAGCTAAACCACATACGATTCTGCTCGCCCATGGGCTAGCAGACTATGTCTCAGACAAATTGTCTCTCACTTCGTTTTGGTTTGAGTTTCTGTTGGAATTTTGCGATAATACTGTAAAACACATTCCTTTCATATAAGTACCTTATTAATCGTATAAACGCTAACGGTTAGCGTGAACACCAGAGTTATCCTATCTATATGATTATTTTCTACAATTTATGAAAAAATCGTAAATCCTTTTCTATAAGATTTAATTATATAAAACGATAATGGTTAGCATAAACACCAATGATTATCTCAGCTATGCGATTAAATTTATCGTTCTCTAGAACGGTTATAGAGAATCGTTACTTTTTATCAATCGTATAAAACGATAACGACTAACTTAAAAGAAAACTGTATCTCGCTTATACGATTGATGTTATTATTTCGCGAAATCTGTATCATATCATTGTACGAAAGACTGGTTCTCCGATAAAAATCTTAAAAATTGTTTAAACCGTAAAGCGTTCCAAAAGGGCCTAAAACGTTCCAAAAGGGCCTAAAACGCGATAACGGCCCACTTACGGCCCACTTACGGTTTCATACAAGAATCCTGTCCAATACATATGACGGTCTATCCTAGTTTTGCACAACATAAAAATGGAAGAAATCTAAAAAAGAACATTTTTCGAAGAATGAACTCGAGAAGAAAGATTTCCACGGAAGAATGAACTCGAATCGCAGGGGGAAAAGGAAAGTAGACCGATCTTGGAAGTCTACATAGGAGAGATGAGGAGGAAGAGCACAAGGACGTTTTTCTCTGCACCAAACACTTACGGATTTAGGTTATTTTATGTTTTTGTTAACGAGCTGCGATTCAATTAAGTTCATCGGTCTCCGTTGTTAGATCTAGGATACTCGCCAACAGCTCTTGTGGTCAAGGCTTTTATCTTAATGTAACACGCTCATACGCATAGTTGGAATAAGAAACTCTTTCGCTCTTTTCTTACTTATTCGTATTCAATTTTGTATTTTTATTACGTATTACCATGTTCTGATCTTGTATACGTTTGGCTTAGCCAAAATCTGGGACCTCTGGGAAAGTTAAGGTTTCTTGACTTCCTATAACTAACGGTAATCGACAATGTGAATTTTGGTTCCCAAACTTTGGCGCTAGAAGGAGGGATGGGGAGGGGGGTACCGATCAATCTTACTCACAGCCGCAATACGATAAGATCAGACATGGCTACCAAAAAATCAAAACGACCAACCTACTTGTGATGGTGCTGCTCTTAATGAGAATGTTGATAACACTCTGCTGACGAACATCACCACAATCAACGATGACGCAAACATTGTAGCGTTCGAGGAAACCATCTTTATGTGCAGGACTACCAAACTTCAGGGAATAAGACTCGATTTCAGGACCCATTCGAAAGGGCGTAAAACGAGTAAAAAGAGTTGCATGAAAAAGTCCCGACAAGACCACTCTTGTCGTAATGTTGAAAAACACTGACAACCTTCAGCCTTTCAACGAGGAAACAAAAGAGAACAAAGCTGAAAAAATTAACTTGGAATTCAGCAAATAGTCTGATCCTTCGGACGAAGACGCAGGTGTACATCCAAGGAGAAGACACAACCGCTCAACCCGGAAAGGTCCTCGGCTCGACA
The DNA here is from genome assembly GCA_900406425.1 of Iberis pinnata. Taxonomy (NCBI): domain Eukaryota; kingdom Viridiplantae; phylum Streptophyta; class Magnoliopsida; order Brassicales; family Brassicaceae; genus Iberis; species Iberis pinnata. Next base: position 11,656 of record OVBE01000019.1, on the reverse strand, counting down.
AACTCATGACATGATAGGAATAAAACATCTTTTGGGTATAGCATGAAAAAAATCCGATGAACAAGCTCAGATCATCCCTAACAAACGCTAAAAAGCTCTAAATGCCGCTGACGATGATCTCTATGAAATTCTCGATCTTCGCGACTACATCGCAAAAGCCACTACGGAAGTCCATGCGGTAAAATTGCAATTTCACCATGCTACCAATGCGGCAAGGGAGATCAATTGGCTGCTCAAGGAATCTCAGAAAACTTCATTTACGGCCCGTATAACTAAGGTAAAATCTCTGATCCTAGGAAAATAAAAATCCCCATGTACGACAGAACCACCGATTCGAAAGCCCACCTACAAACCTTTCAGATCACGATGGTGAGGTAAAAACTCAAGGAGGTTAAAAGAGATGTAGGCTTCTGCCTCCTTTTCGTCGAACATATCCAGGGAGCGACTCTCAAATGGTTATCTTGGCAAAAGTGCAACTCCATCGGAAGCTTCTGACAAAACCCTTCAAAATTCCTCAAATAGTACTCCATGTTTATGGAAAAGGAAATATTCGACGTCGATCTATGGAGCTTGTCTCAAAGGGAAGATGAAACTCTCCAATATGTCATGAAATGATTCAAGATCGTGATGTCCTCTCTCGTGCCGGAACTTGTAGATCGTCGGTTTCTCGAACCACTTGGTAGAGAAAAGGTAAGGCCAATCAACCCGGTTGGTTTCCTTTTCCTGGTAACACGACTCAAGCGGGACCCCAACATGCAGCAAAACTGGTGTAGCTAAACTACCCATCACCTCAATCCGAGTCCGATTCCTCAGGGAATCTATCTTCCGACTTGCTAAGATCTTTGCAAACACCCATCCCATGTTGGCATCATGCTGAGCTTGATCTTGGTCAGTCTCATAGGATACCATTGTGAAATGGCTTAATGTATAGTGCAGGAGCTCAAGCTCGCAGCAAACTCCGACTTACTAGAGAAAGTAGATGCTAAGATCTTCAAAACTATGTGGATTGCGGGGTTACGAATAGCAATGAGCTTTGCGGTCCTAGACTCGTACTTCCCGTCTGCTATCACTTCCCATAGGTTAGTATAGGAATATAAGTTGGGAATTTCTGGAAGATGCCCTGCTGAACTGAATCCAAGATGGGTCCGAACTCGGCCATCGGTATCCTGTACAGACGACCAAGGCAAAATAATTGTACCTCAGTCTCGGAAATGTGAGCATACCGCAGATTTAGACCAGAGTGGTAGATGCGAAATGAGGCTAGGAACTTCCTCGCCAGGTCGGGATATAGAGGGTAAGCGTATAAAGGAAAGTTCCCGAGTCCCATCCGAGTGATCATACCACTGATATCCTCATGCACTCCTAATGCGACCAAAGCTGCGTGATCGGAAAAATGAGTAGGATCCATCTGACTCTACACAAGGGCGTTGTAGAACATGGAATCAAACTGATCCCACTTTTCCGTGAACTTCCTATCCTTCTAAACCTTGTGGTTTTTGAGCTGGGATACTACCAAATCGAGTCGGCAGTTAGTGAAGCGCGTCTTAGGTTTCCGGGCCCAGGGATTTTGTTGGTACTTTGGATCGAGAATCAGTTCTTCCTCTTCTTCTTCCATGTCGTTTAAGCTGCTACTAGCTACCTCTTTCCTTTTTCTATTGTAGTAGCTCGCTTCTTTGTCTGAGGTGGAGCAGTTGAAATAGAGCGAGTTGTTTGCGGTTGATTTTGCTTTGCGGTTCTCGAGCGCATTGCTCATCCCTTGGCGATTGGTTTTTCATCCTCTAGAGTGGAAAGCTGATCTGGATCCCAAGATTCCATCCTGAAAAAAACATAACTCAAGATCCGAGTTAGCAATTAAAGCATGTCAAGACAAACGAGTGAATGGTTATGCAATGGTCAAGCAATATCAACATTAAAGTTAACAAGAATCAATTGCAAACAAACCATTTGAAACACATTAATCGAGAAATTCTACCTTAAACCATTAGCAAGAATCACATCCAGTATATATTTGAGTCAAGACACTAGCGAACTCCTAAAATCCAAAAACAATTTCAATGAATTTGTCAATTAATCATGAAGGAAGTTGGACAATGATTTGAGCAATACCAATCAATAAATTAGCAAGAATCAAATGAAAAATGATTCCAAGAATCAAAATCCAAACTTTGGAAACATAGAAAGTGCAAATAAGAGTTATGGAGTTCCAAACCGACACAAAAGACAATCCAACCTCCTTTCTAAAACATTCTCGTATCTCATTTAAGCATATCAATCCATCAAACAATCCTAATAACACCAAACCCAAGATCCTTATCAAAATCTCAAACCCAAAATCCAAATTCCTCAATCTCAACTTAAATCACGCATAATCCAAATGCATTCATCAATCAACTACAATATACAGTACATAAGTACATATTTAGCCAATTCTTTCATTCCAATCCAACAAAACACAAAAACTTCTTATGAACCCTAAATTTCAAATCTAAAAGGGAGGAATAGGATTCCATACCTTTCTTGAATTGAAATGAAACTGAGAGATCCGGATTTGGCTTTGAAAATCGAGTGGAATGGAGCAAAGAATCACAAAAATCGGTTGAAAATTTTGTGAGATAAAGATGTGGGAATTTGAAAAGTTTTGGAGAATTTTTTGAGAAAAAGTGATGAAGTGGGAGTTTAGATCGAATAAGGAAGAAATGAGATGATGAAATCGGTTTAAATTGAGTGAAAATCGATTTAGTTCCTCAAATCTTGTTCAATTTAAGTGATTTTTCCAGTTACCTGGATGAGGGATCGATCGATCCCTTTTTGCGGAGCTTCCTGGACTGTCTGGATCGATCGATCCATAGACGGATCGAACGATCTGAACATTCGACCAAATCATTCATTTCCTGAACTTCCTAAAACACTGTGAACTCAAAACCAAAAATTAAAAATTTAGTGATCCAAAATCTAAAATGACTCAAAATTAGGACCTAATAAACTGAAAATACAAAATAGTGGGTTGCCTCCCACTTAGCGCTTTTTTACTGATAGTATCTTGACGGCACTTACCTCTAAACTAAGGCTGGATCTGTTGTAGAAATCTGAATTTCCTCCTTGAGCTCTGAAGTAGCTGGATAAGGCTTAAGCCTCTTGATGAGGACATCGAACCAAACATGGAACCAACACTTGTACCAGAAGTCAATGAAGCTCCAATGACACGATCCAAGGCAAAGAAGCTTAGAGAAGGGTTCAATGACGTGTTCCAGACTTTTATAAGCACTATGGAACTTGAAGGCTTCACCAAAAATGGTTCAAAAGTTAACCTAAGCTCGGATGGCTTCAATGAAGAGTTGCTGGAGAATTTCGTCCATTTTAGCCTCAAAGAGATCTGATCTCAGTCCAACCAATGTAATTCTATTTTATTGACATGAATTGGAGCTCAACACAACAAGAATCACTCCAAGACCATTCCTAAGCTAGAAAATACACTCAATACAAGCCAGCTGGCAATTAGAGAGCAAACAAGGCAAGAAGAGGATTCTGAAGCTAACCACGTGGAAATGTTTGAAGATAACTCTCATAAAATCCTCAAGGGCCTAGAAGAAGAAGAAATTGTCAAAGGTTTCAAGCTGGACGGACTAGACCAAGCAGATTGCATTTCAGCTCCTAAACCGCACAAACCAAGCCAAAATCAGGTATTTTCGATCTATAAAGTTTATGCAGGTTAAACTGAATTTATCTAAGGCATATAAGGATTCAAAAGACAGCATTTCAAGCCCAAGACGTGATTTAACACTTTCGTTTATTTTATTTTATGTTTGCAAACATTTATGTTTTGTGTGTTTAAATGCTTTGTTGTTTTATTTTGTGAGTCCTATTGTTTTGAGTCTTTTTTTTGAATTAGTGTCGACCTAATTAGGTCTTAAGATGAAGAACCACTATATAAGGTTCCCCTGCAGCCTTGTAAACCTCAGACCTTTTTGTTGATTAATAAAATTGCATTTTCCTATCTTTAAAGTGGTACTTGTAGAGATTTTCGCTTCTGTCCTTTGTGTGTGGATTCACCATTGGAAGAGCTTGCTTGCTGTATAAGAGATCCTTCCATAGTCTCTGTGGTGCGTTCGATCCATCCTCACTTCCATCTACTGATCCTATAAGAGAGAGCGTTATAGCCAGCTTGTTTGATCCCATATCGATTCACCTTCACCCACTGAACCAGCACGAGAGAGCATGAAAGCCAGCGTGTTTGTTCCCATCTTCCGCAGCCAAAGACTCCCCGGAGTCTTATATCATTCGTATCAGAGCCAAAGGTTCCTAGCTTTGGTTCTAACCTTTTATCCCTTTATCTTTTCAATTCTGTCACATTGTGTCTGTTCATCTTCTGTTTGTCTTTTATGGGTTGTTTCTGTTCTGTTTGAGTCTATAAAACGAAAATCAAAATAAAAAACTATCTGGATTATTGGTTTAGGTTATGTTTATTCTTTTTTAAGTATTTCATTCATCATAGTTGTTGCTTGAATCATTTTAGAGAAATCTGATCTATTTTAAGTTTTTGTGACTATTCATTTTTTGTTTTTGGTATTTTGATCTGTTTGCTATTGTGTAAGCATAAGAATTGAAAAATGGCTAATAGTGATGGAAATCAACAAGATGCACTCTTACAGATGTTAAATTCCATGAGAGAAGAGATGAGAAACGTTACTCTAGTTATTGGAACGATGAGACAGGAGTTTGGAGAACGAATAGGGCGTTTAGAGCAGTCTAGACGTCAACCTATAAGAGGAGCTCCAATCAACCAGAATAACCAAGATGAGGATGAAGATGAAGATGACATGCCAGAACTAGAGGATGATCCAGCTAATCCTTTTCAATATCAACCACATAGGAGACAAGATCCTCTAAGGAGAAACCCATTTCGAGAAGGAGAAACACGTGGACATAATTATAATATTAAGCTAACCCTTCCTACTTTTGCAGGAAAATCAAATCCAAAAGTTTATATGGATTGGGAGAGGATACTTGAACATATCTTTGAATTTTATGGGTATAATGAACGCAAGAAAGTTGTTGTTGCTGCAGCACAACTCACAGATAATGCACTTGCATGGTGGGACTGAAATGTAGCTGAGAGAAAAAGGCAACGTTTTGCACCTGTGGCAACATGGAATGACATGAAATACCTTCTAAGACTTAGGTATAACCCTGAAAATTATCGTAGAGACTTACAAAAACAATTTTGTAAGTTATCGCAAGGAACCAGAAGTGTAGATGAGTATTTTGAAGAGTTTGAAAAGCTTATGAACTCGTTGGAGTTAGAAGAATCAGAGGAAGCTTTAATGGCTCAATTCATTTGATGGATTACAAGAGCACATTGCTAGAAAGGTAGAAAGATCTCAATACAATAGCTTTCATGAGTTGCTTCACCTTGCTGTCCAAGTTGAGCAGAAAATTAAAAGAAAGTCTACCTTGACAAACCGTAGTAAAACATCTCAAACATGGGCATCAAGTAATCTTAAACCTCTTGAAAAAGGGAAATTAATTGAGATAAATTCTCACTTCAAGGGAAAGAATATAGAGGTTCCTAAGTTTAACCGACCAGAACAAGGTAAGAGCTCTAATGATACTCAATGAACTCGTGATATAACCCGTTTTAAGTGTCAGGGAAGAGGACACATCTCTAGGGAATGCCCAAATCAAAGGATGATGATTCTGACCAACAATGGAGATTATGAATCCCAAGATGAGCGAGATGATGAGGCCAATGATCAACAGAATGAAGTTGAATACCCTGATATTGGTGAATTACTTGTGACCAGAAGAATGTTAAGTGTTCTTGTGCAATCTGAAGATAAAATGCAAAGAGAGAACATCTTCTTGTACTAAATACACCATTAAAAGCAAGGAATGTAATCTGATCATAGATGGTGGTTCTTGTACTAATATGGCTAGCAAGTATATGGTGGACAGATTAGGACTTGAGAAGACTAAGCATCCTAAACCATATAAGTTGAGATGGCTCAATGATCAAACCTAGCTGAAAATCACCGAACAAGTTGCTGTTCCATTTAGTGTTGGAAAATATCAAGATCAAGTTGGTTGTGACGTGGTTCCTATGCAAGCTGGACATCTTTTACTTGGTAGAACATGAAAATTTTATCGATCTACTAATCATGATGGACGCACCAACCAGTACACATTTATGCACAAATACCGTAAGTATACTCTTGCACCTCTTTCACCATCTGAAGTACATGAATTACAAGTGCATATGAGCAAAGAAAGTGAGGTAAGTAAATCTAGCCTTTATTTATCTTTTAGTGTTGTTTCCAAAGCCATGAGTGCCAAGGGCATCGTGCTATTAATGTTGTTTAAAGAATGTCTAAGTGCAGGCCTAGGTGAATTCGAATTTCCAGCAGAAATTAAGGCTTTCTTAGATAAATTTAATGATGTTTTTCTAGAAGAGATACCACCTGGTTTACCTCCAATTCGAGGTCTAGAACATCAAATTGATCTTGTTCCAGGTTCAGCATTGCCCAACAAACCAGCATATCGAATGAACCCGGAAGAGACTAGAGAACTTGAGAAGCAAGTTCGTGACTTGATGGACAAGGGATACATCCGGGAAAGCCTTAGTAATTGTGTTGTACCAGTACTTTTAGTACCAAAGAAAGATGGCACATGGAAGATGTGTGTTGATTGCCGAGCAATAAACAACATTACCATCAAGTATAGGCATCCAATTCTGCATCTACATGACATGTTAGATGAGCTGAGTGGAGCAACCATATTTTCAAAGGTAGATCTCAAAAGTGGTTATCACCAAGTGAGAATGCGTGAAGGGGATGAATGGAAAACCGCCCTCAAGACGAAACAAGGGTCGTATGAGTGGCTGGTCATGCCTTTTGGTTTGACAAATGCACCAGGTTCTAAGGTATTTTACAAGTAAATTTGTTGTTGTTTACTTTGATGACATTCTCATTTAGAGAAAATGCTTATCTGATCATATTAAACATCTAGAACTTGTTTTGCAAACACTTCGAAAGGAAGGCCTCTATGCTAACCTCAAAAAGTGCACATTTTGTACTGATCAGCTTGTTATCTTAGGCTTTGTTGTGAGTAGACAAGGATTACAGGTTGATGAAGAGAAAATCAAAGCAATTCAAGAATGGCCTACACCAACTACAATTGGTCATGCTAGAAGCTTCCATGGTCTTGCAAGTTTCTATAGGCCTTTTGAGAAGGACTTTAGCACTATAGTAGCACCCCTAACTTCTGTGATCAAGAAGAATACACCATTTTTATGGGGAGTAGCTCAAGAGACAACCTTTAACACTCTCAAAAAATGTCTTACTAAAGCACCAGTTTTAGCTCAACCAGATTTTGAAGAGATGTTTGAAGTAGAGTATGATGCATCCGAGCTGGTAATAGGAGATGTACTATATCAAACAAAGAGGCCAATAGCATTCTTTAGTGATAAATTAAGTGGAGCCATGCTCAATTATCCAACATATGATAAGGAACTCTATGCATTGGTTAGAGCACTTGAAACATGGCAGCATTATCTTTTATCCAAGGAGTTTATTATACATACAGATCATGAGACTCTTAAGCATCTAAGAGGTCAAACTTCACTCAAGAGAAGGCATGCTAAGTGGCTGGAATTTATTGAGACGTTTCCATATGTTATAAAGTACAAAAAGGAAAAGGAAAATGTAGTGGCAGATGCATTATCACGAAGACATGCACTGATTTCTAAAATGGAAGCAAAGGTTTTAGGATTTGAGCACATCAAGGAGCTATACAAAGATGATCCAGACTTTGGAGAAGCCTATGAACAAATTGGAAAAGGAGAATTTGGAGCATATTATCTACATCATGGATTCTTATTCCGAGATAAGAGGTTGTGCATTCCACAAGGATCTTTAAGAGAGTTTCTGATCAAAGAGGCACATGGAGGTGGCCTTATGGGTCATTTTGGTGTGGATAAAACATTGGCAGTAGTGGTTGATCATTTCTTTTGGCCTCACCTCAAGAAAGATGTGGAGAAACATTGTTCGCGATGTGTAGCTTGTCATAAAGCTAAATCTAGGTCACATCCTCATGGTCTTTATTTACCATTACCTATTCCTATTGCACCTTGGGTGGATATTTCTATGGATTTTGTGCTAGGTTTGCCAAAGATTAGACACAAAAATTCTATCTTTGTTGTTGTTGATCGATTTTCAAGGATGGCACATTTTATACCATGTGACAAAACTAATGATGCCACCCAAACAACTAATCTGTTCTTTAAAGAAGTTGTGCGCTTACATGGATTACCTAGGACGATTATATCTGATCGGGATGCGAAATTCCTAAGTTATTTCTGGAGAACATTATGGAAAAAAACTTGGCACAAAGCTGGTGTTTTCTACAACTTGTCATCCTCAAGCAGAAGTGGTAAACCGTACCTTATCTACTTTAGTTAGAGTTACTCTTGGTAGAAATATGAAAACATGGTTAGATTATTTTCCTTTTATTGAATTTGCTTATAACCATGATACTCACTCTGCTACTAAGATATCTCCTTTTCAAGTTGTGTATGGATTTAATCCACTAACCACGCTGGATCTTTCACCGATTCCACAAGCTGAGCAAGTTAATTTAGATGGTCTTAAGAAGGGAGAATTTGTGAAGAAGCTTCGCCAAAAGGTTAAGGACAATCTTGAGAAGAAGACTGAAGAATACAAGAAGTGGGCTGTTAAAAAACGCAAGAAGATGGTTTTCAAACTAGGAGATTGGATTTGGTTGCATATGAGACCATAACGATTCCCACAAAATAGAAGTTCAAAGCTAGCACCTAGAGGAGATGGTCCATTCAAAATTCTAAAGAAGATCAATGACAATGCATATCAATTGGAACTTCCAGGTAAGTTCAATAACTCACATAGCTTCAATGTTACTGATCTTTCCCCATATGATGCAGATGATCCAGTTTTGAGGTCAAAACCTTCTGAAGAGGGTGGAAAATAATGAGGACATCGAACCAAACATGGAACCAACACTTGTACCAGAAGTCAATGAAGCTCCAATGACACGATCCAAGGCAAGGAGGCTTAGAGAAGGGTTCAATGATGTGATCCAGAGATTTATAAGCACTATGGAACTTGGAGGCTTCACCAAAAATAGTTCAGAAGTTAACCTAAGCTCGGATGGCTTCAATGAAGAGTTGCTGGAGAATTTTGTCCATTTGAGCCTCAAAGAGATCCGACCTCAGTCCAACCAATATAAATCTATTTTTGTAATAGGAAATGGAGCTCAACACAACAAGAATCATTCCAAGACCATTCCTGAGCTAGAAGATACACTCAATACAAGTCAGCTGGCAATTAGAGAGCAAACAAGGTAAGAAGAGGATTATGAAGCTAACCACGTGGAAATGCTTGAAGATAACTATCATAAATACCTAAAGATACTATAAGAAGAAGAAATTATCAAAGGATTCAATCTGGACGGACTAGAACAAGCAGATTGCATTTCAGCTCCTAAACCGCACAAACCGAGCCAAAATCACGTATTTTCAATCTATAAAGCTTATGCAGGTTAAACTGAGTTTATCTAAGGTATATAATGCTTCAAACGACAGCATTTCAAGCCCAAGACGTGACTTAGTATTTTGGTTTATTTTATTTTAAGTTTGCAAACATTTCTGTTTTGTGTGTTTAAATGCTTTGTTGTTTTATTTTGCAGGTTATGTTGTTTTGAGTCTTTCTTTTGAATTACTGTCAAACTAATTAGGTCTTAAGCTGAAGAACCACTATATAAAGTTATCCTGCAGCCTTGTAAACCTCAGACCTTTTTTGTCGATTAATAAAGTTGCATTTAACTATCTTTCAAGTGGTACTTGTAGAGATTTAAGCTTCTGTCCTTTGTGTCTGGATTCACCATTGGAAGAGCTTTCTTGCTGTATTAGAGATCCTTCCATAGTATATGTGGTGCGTTCGATCCATCCTCACTTCCATCTACTGATTCTACAAGAGAGAGTGGTATAGTCAGCGTGTTTGATCCCATATCGATTCACCTTCACCCACTGAACCAGCACGAGAGAGCGTGAAAGCCAGCATGTTTGTTCCCATCTTCCGCAGCCAAAGACTCTCCCCAGAGTCTTATATCACCTCTGACCATTTACAACAATTTCATTACCTTGGTGGATTCTAAGTACAACTGCACCATATGGCCTTACCTCTTCGATGACAAATGATCCAGACCACCTAGATTTCACTTTTCCTGTGATTAATTTCAATCTATAGTTGTAGAGTAATACCTGATCACCCGATCGAAAATATCTTGGAATGATTTTCTTGTCATGTGCAGCTTGGGTCCTTTCCTTGTAGATGTTGGAGTTTTCATATGCTATATGTCGAATCTTTTCAATGTCATGGAGTTGAATGAGACGCCTTTTTGTTGCGGTCTTGATGTCAAAGTTTAACAACTTGACAGTCCATGCAGCTTTGTGCTCCAATTCTACAAGTGACAATATTTTCCATAGAAAAGGTAAAAAGAAGTAGTACCTAGAGGAGTCTTGAATGTTGTTCAGTAAGCCCATAGAGCATCGTCTAGCTTCAAAGACCAATCTTTCCTCACTACAAGAAATGTGACTATCGATAGCGTCCCAGGATAGCTTTTTTGTGTTACTGCTATTGTACATGGACACGGGTTTTATCCATAGCGTTTCATTTTTTAGTACGCTATTGTTTCATTCCCGAGGAAACGAAATACATAAGCGCATAAATCTGCTTAGTTTCGGCACTTACTATTGCAGATAATATAAAAAACGCTATGATACTTACAAAATCACTTAACTTTTTCAACATAATCAATTCGACTTAGTTATTTCTCTCTTTCTTCATTATTTTCAGAAGTTCTTCACTGTATGCGTTACTTTGGAATATTGTTTATCTCACCGATTCGAAGTTCCATTGTTTAATCGAGAAGGTATTTTCCTCATATACTTCAGCGTTTAGTTAAATTTAGGTATATGTACATCGATTATGCGGTTCTAAATTACCCATGCATGTTTCGGTCTATATAGAAATTGTTTGAATTCGTTAGATGTGGAATATAGCTAATAACAATGTTTCAGGCTGAGGATGAGAGGAGGATACACGTCGACATCCGGATGAAGTAAGGCCTGGTTCTAGTAACTCAATCCAACTTGTGTTTAGAATTTGTGTTTGTTTGTATGAAGATAATGAGGAATAACAAAGTAAAGAAAACAGAGTGCACAGGGAGTTTAAAAACATGTTTACATAAACAACTTTAAGCATGCGCAAAGGCGTAGAAGTCGCCTTGGTAGAGTGGTCCAAACATGGCTACAAAGTTGTTTCCTCTTATGTCAAAACAACTTTAAGTGTGCGCAAAGGCGTATACCAACTAGGCTTCAATTGGGCTTAGCCAAAATCTGGTTCTTCTGTTTTTAGTAACATCACCTTCTTCTCACGTGACTCCTACTTATACCGACTTGGGCTTCAATTNACTTATACCGACTTGGGCTTCAATTGGGCTTGTCTCACACTTAATTTGAATTTTCCAGATCCAAGGAAGACTAGTAGGAGTGAGGCCTGTATTTGCTCATACTGTTGTAAGTAGTTATGAAACATGTTTATACATTGTTATTACATTTTTCTTTTTT
>OVBE01000018.1:5200-89758 GCA_900406425.1 Iberis pinnata | reverse complement strand
CTTGGTGCGTCACTTTGTGTCTTCATGTTCGTCGACCCTTTCAAAATTGTCCCCAGCGGAGTCGCCAATTGTTGAATCTAGGGTGGTTCCTCCCCCTTGATTTGAGTTCGTATTTAAAAGGGGATGATTACAAGTGTGAAGTAAGATAAAGGCGTCGACAAATCCGACGCGCCTAAACAAGAATAAGAAATTTTAGGGAGTCGAAGTCTTAGTGCGTCGAAGTCTTAGGAACTTGAAGTCTTGGTGCGTCGAAGACTTAGTGCGTCGAAGTATTAGGGTGTTGAAGTCTTGGTGCGTCGAAGTCTTAGTGAGTTAAAGTCTTGGTGCGTCGAAGTCTTAGTGAGTTGAAGTCTTGGTGCGTCGAAGTTTTAGTGCGTCGACAAGTCTGACGCACCTAAATAAGTATAAGAAATCTTAGGTCGTCGGTTTATCTCTCTAACTTCTCTCTAGGATCTCTTCTCTCTCGAGTTGCCAACCTCTTCTTCATGGATCCTTCTTCTCCTTTTATAGAGTTTTTCCCGTCATCATTAGGCTACGCGGAGCATGTGAGTTAGATATCCTGTTCCTCCGGCGAGTCGGTCTGTAGGTCACTGTTTGCAGGGTTTAGGGAGACTAGACGCACTGTTCCTCCAGCGAGTCGGTCGGTAGGTCACTGTTCGCCCAGTTTAGGAGGACTGGACGCACTGTTCCTCCGACGCGCCTGCTCACCTTATCACCTTCTGGATGGGCTTCTGGGATGGTCTCTGCCCATTGGGTCTGGGCGCAGCCCATATCCTACACAAACCACGAACCTTCGGGGAATTAAATGGGAGGAAAATCACCGCCAAAAAACTTATGCCATAGAACAACGCCGACAAAATTAACCACTAAATGACTAGATTCGTCTTCTAGAATAACACACTCCAAAAGGAGAAAAGACATGTTCCTAATTTTGTTATCATGAAGATGGAAATTCACTCAAACCAAAATATATTAACTAATTGTTTCCCTTATAACCAACACCTTTTGAAGAGGCTAGAAGATGAATTTGATGTTCTGGTTCGAAGGTGAATGATGAGTAGATGAAAGAATGAAAAGGAATGATAGAAACAACAAAGGTTACTGAATGCCTTTGATGTTTTGGTGAAGTATCTTGAATATTACACACTAAAACCCGAATTTTCTACTCGTTATGACACAGCAACCAGATTTGAAAGATATGACACATTTTAAGGATCCAAAATTAAGAAAAGTTTGATAAAATTTTGGATACTAGTCTAATTTTTTTTCATCCATAACAAGAGAGTCCATGCATGTAAGAGAAATGAGAAGTTAAAATTCTCCCACGATGCATGCAAGAGAGAGAGAAAAGCACTTAAATTAATGATGTGCTTGAGTTAGTTACGAATTTGAAGCTTTCCTTGTCTTTGAATGAGTTTAAAATCATTTGAACACTCCAAATAGGCTCTTTTGGACATGCATAAATGATAGATTTTGCTCTATTTCTTTTGTTCTTCATTTGACAATTAAATAGACAATTACATAGTGATCCATTTGCCTTTCGGAGACTTAAATAGTCTATGTCAACTAATGTCGCATAGGCCAAGAGTTGGGTTTGAGGCCTATAAAGATTTTATAAGCTCTAATTTGGTCTAGAGCAAACAAGTTGAGCTGAAGGAAGTTCATGTTCACTCGTAAGCTTCACCTTCTTCCTCAAGTACTCGAACAAAGATCTGTATACAAAATCAGACTCTTCTGCCCCCAAATTGATCTGTTCAATCAAGCCAGAAGTGAAAAGAAGCATAAGGTTCAAGGTGCATATCAAGAGAGCAAGAGGAAGAGTAGCTTATCTTTTTTGTTTGATATCTCCTTTTCTTGGTGGAGAATTCATATGGTATTGATCATATTATAATCTGACTGAATTTCTCTATTCTTGTATCTTTGTTCTCAATGGCATTAGTGGATTGAGAGAAATCTTTCTCCCCCACGACGTAAGGTTTAACACCCGAACTCGGTGATCAAATCGTTTTGTGTCTTTTGATATTTTACATTCTATTTGTGCTTCCAAATTTTTGGAATAATCGAAAGCCAAGTCTTTCAAAAGACTTGCATCCCCATTAAAAACCTACTTTGAAAAGCACAGTTGGACAAAACCAAAGCTTTGAAAAAGAGTATAAATAGATACACTAACCTATTTGTTGATCATTAGCTGGAATGCGAATGTTAGTTGTTTTCATCTCTATAAAGCCTAAATCAGTGGAAAAGTTCTAAGATTGATTTAATAAAATTTTCTTAGTTCCAACATGCTTCTTTATCATTAATTTTGTCATTAGTGTGCCTAGAATTTCTAATGCATCCTCAGCAACAAGCTCATCTTTAGCTCTTTGTCCTTCTCATTGTTTAAAGTAAAATACCTAAAAGAAACCAAGAAGACAGGCGGTCGGAGCCGTCAGTAACGAAGCGACCCGTTGAAGAAGTGGCAAAGAAATAGAGTGAAAGTGAAGGGTTCGAAATGTTATTAAGTGACTCAATTACGTAATGGGTTAGTATTTTACAATATAAAACTAAACTAAACTAAACTTTAATCTTTTTTGTTTTTTTATAAGTTATTTTTATTTTTTTAAAAATTTTAATATATTAGTGTAATTTAATTTTTCTTTGATGATGAGGACAAAAAGATTTTTACGTGACGATGATATTACTCGGTTTTGATGCATAATAGTGGGTATTTATGTATGCTATTTTCATTATCCGAGCACTTTCCTTGTATATTTGGCATATTTTCATAACTTTTAGGTGTTTGGGTCTTTTTGGAGCAAAAGAATAGATTTCAGAGCAATTTAGAAAAATGCATAATCTTCCCGAACAAAATGCCCGATTGATCTCAAAGTACCCGATCTTTTAAAAACTCCTGGAATTTTACGAGCTTATAGATCGATCGATCCTCACTTGGACTTATCGATCTAATTTCAAGAATGCCCGATCGATCCTCAGAGTGCCTGATCGATACCCGTACCCGAGAAGAATTTAAAGAAAGCCAAATTACAAGATCGTCGTCAAACTTATCTGCAGCTTTCCTTATTTTATTTATTTTCTTTGCAACCATATAAGCCTTGTGGCTGGTTTTATTTTTATGTTACGCTTATTCTGTTCTAACTTTTACTGAGGGAGACTAATTACAGAATCCTTTTAGAGAAGTTTTCTAAACCCTAATTTATACCAATATTATGATTATGAGTTTTTCTTTGACATTGCATTGTATCTGCTTTGCTATGTCTGAGTAGTTCCCTAGTTAGCTTTTAGGATTTTCCAGGGAAACTAGGTTTGATTGTTAGGGTTTATCATAAAGGGATTGAGTTTGTTAGGTTTTCAGTCTAGAGTTGATCTTAATGGTTGGATTAGAGTAGCTAACTAGTTCATTGAAATTAGATTAGTAAATACCAAGGGATTTGGTTTAGAAATGTGACATAATCTAGATAAGTAATGTCTTTTCTTGCGGGACTATTGTCTTAGATGTTTATGAACTTATTAAATCTGATCTTAATGTTTGATTGAATTATCTAAATACGACAGAAGTTTTTCTTTAGTAATTTGAACATAGGGATTAATACTCCTAGAGGAGATTAGTCTAGCTTCTGTGTTTTGAGTTGAGAACAAATTTCAAAAGGAAAAATCCTTACATGATAACCTGACTTTTAAACCTAACTACCGGTAGATTGCATATTACCTGACGTTTTTAGTTATTGTTTACAACTTCATTATTTTAATTACTGCTTAAATTCAATTACAATCATCTTATTATTCTTTCATAGCTTGATTTGAAATTGAATTGAAAGTTGTGTTGTTTGGTCACTATAGATTCGACCGTTAAATGTGCTATAATGATATGTTCTCTGCAGTGTTGTTTAGGAATAAATTCTAGACCTATCAAAATTTTGGTGCCGTAGTCGGGGATCAATACAATGTCTTTTAAGTTGTCTTTAGAGTCTAGAATTTTTAACTCTCAAATAAATTTAAACATTTATGTTTTGAGTAAGACTTACTTATGTAGGTCAGTTAGAGTTTTAATTATGATTTCTTTGTTTTATTTTTTCTATAAAGATGGTAGGTCTTTTATTCAAGAAAATATAAAACTACAACAATTAAATTTACTCATTATATTTTACAGTAATTAATTGACGTAAAATAAAAGAAGGGGAAAATAACATTTAAATTCTGAAGTTTCAAATTTTGGCCAAAAAATCCTAAACTCTTTAGTGAACCATTTAAATTCTGTATTTTCTTATGAATCCATTGATAGATATAAACTTTTTGTTGACTAGATCATTTTAGACACAATATTAGTCAACAGTTAACTCCACTTAAGATTGTTAACCAATATCGTTAATTAACTTGTTCATATAAAAGCTATGTTTCAGTCAATAAAATTGGATTAAGAAAACCCTAACACACCAAGAATCACTAGTTCTTGCCTTCTTCGTTGCGCAACCAGATCTGCTCCGACTCCATTATCGTGAGTTTTGCACTTCTCTGAACCCATTATCATAGCTCTTACATAGGCTCGAGTGAATCTTGTTGTATCTTTGAATTGGAATGTCAATTTTAGCTTGTGATTTTCGGATTGTAGGTTTTGTAATTATTGGTAAGAGATTGTAGTTCTTAGATGAGTTCAAATTCACATAGTTTTGTATCAAAAACACATATTATAAATCGTGGAATCCCATCAAGTATTTATGTGGTAGAGTTGTTAAATATATTTACTTCCAAGACTCAAGAAAACACGGGTTGTCCTTTTTCAAATGTGAAATGAAGAAACATGTAAGTATGTTCTGATTTGTAGTTGTGTTATTTGTAACAATTTTTGTTTCTGTTGAAATTATAGCTTTTGATTATTTTGTGGGCTTTAACATTCATTGCTTACAATATGATCATTTCTTCAAATAGTAGAAGAAGCAGTTTTGGAAGAGATTGAAGATGAATTGGTTAAATTTAGGTTGCTTAAAATTGAGTTAGGCAATGAGAATTTGAAGATTGAAGAACTTAAAGATGTGGTGTAAGAATTAAGAAAAAGAAGCTTGTTGCTAAAAGGTGGATGTAACCAAATTCATATTAGTCTAAATGACACTAGTTTATCTACTCGTACATGGTGAAGAGAATAAGTTATTTAGTTTCTAAAATTATTATGTTTTTAGTTGTAGTACTTCGATTTGGGAGGGGAGGGGAGGAGTTTATAGTACTTCGGTTTTGTGAAATATGTCAAAACTTATTGTGGATTATAGTTTGTGAGAACAATTGAGTTATCTTTCTCGATTAAATATGTCGTGAGAAAACATTAAATTAACTGACTGACCAATATCTGAGGCACAAACCAATAACATAACATGAGTTTAACATAACATATCATTGTCACACAAATTATCCGAGAGTTTAACACAACAAAACACATATCACTATCACACATATTACCCAAGAGTTTAACACTAAACAATACATGATACATTGTCACCCAAATTACCCGAGACACACAAACCAAAATAACTTAGGCACACAATAATAAAAACATACACAATCAGACTTCTTAAGCTTGTGATACCCCATATGATCCACCTTGTCATGCATCTTTTGTATCCTCTTGTGATAAACCTTCACCCTAACATTAAGAGAAATTAAAAAACTAAGTTTATTAGCCCACTTATAGAATATAAGTACGAAAATAATATGAAAACATACCTAATAAACTTTTCTTGGATTCCCTCTTGACCTTTTGTTATATTTTTTAGCCGCGTCATTAGTGCAAGTAGGCTTGTTTTGACCCTCTTCTCAGTATTTAGAGAAAGTAATAACTCTCTTCCCTGAGACAATTATTTCTTCTTAGATGATGATGATTCATTATGCTTTTTCCTCCTACCATAATTGTTAGGTCTACCACAATTTCTTTGTCAAAATGGTGGAGACAAAACAACTAACCTTTTTAATCTTGGCCACAATTTCATGCCTTGGACATGCTTAATTCTACGAAAGTATGTTTGTTGCCATTTTCTTGTTGTGTAATAGTCAGCCACAAAATCATATATCTTCAATTTTTTTCTAAGATTACAGAAATAGCATGTACACACGGTATACCCATGTGTTGCCACTTCAAACAGCAACATGTTTTGTTATCCATGTCCACGTTATAACTAGTACCGTAATGATCTACCTCATTCAAATTACGACATGTCATAAATCTAATGCAATCATTTGATTTTCCTTTAGTACTCTCAATCTCAAGAAGATCCCTAGTAGTGTAATTTTTCTTCAATCTCTTCGCAATTATAGCCATCTTTGCATCCCGAACCATGCATTGGCTTGTAGCTTCTTCTAACATGTCAAGAATAGGCTTTCTTCTTGATTCCCTATTTTTTTTATTGAAAGATTCACTAAGGTTTTTCAATTTATCTTGCAGCATGAACATGTTCTAAAAAAATTCTAGCCTAGGTTGTAGGGAAAGTAAGCATTAAGGTTTCATGCGCACATGCGTTGTAGTTTCTTAGCTGTTGCAAATTGTCCGCTTATTCACCATGTGTATAGCTTTTTGCAATGTGCAAAAACATATGCTCTAACTCAAGATCTCGACTGTCTCTTCCAATTTGCTAATATGTGTCTGCAACACATGCAATGTTCAGCTAATGGCAATTCATTCTTAATCGCATTCACCAAACCCTACACAATTACAAGATTAGACAATGAACAAAGTATTCAGAAGCAAAATAAAAGAGAAGATAAACATTTTGTTTATATGAAATGATGGTGATATTCGCTCCATCTGACAGCCAAAGCTCATCTCTCAGAACTTCACAAACTATTCACAATTGATGTTGTTCTCAATCTTAACTACCGCCCATGAAATTGGCACTATCCTATTGCCTCCATCTCTTCCTACTGTAGCCAACATATGCCCTTTAATATCCATCTTAGGGAATGCTTCATTTAAACCTATAATAGGTCGACAAGTCTCTATCTATGTCTCCCTTTGTGACTCAAAGCACATGCACATGTTGTAAAATCTTTGTCTGATTCATGGAGTTGCTCCTGGAGTGATGTCATTTACCATGGTTGAATACAGTTTGGACATGAGAATGTCAACTTGATAATCCCAAATGCGTTCAAAGTGAGCTTCATGGCTTGCTTTTTTTTTTCTCCTAAAATCTTTGACCTTGCTTTTCCACACTGATCCTCACTGACAATCATATTATATTCTCTATTCATCTCGTCCACAATTTCCTTCTTAGTGAACTTATGATTTATTCTCGGCCTCTTCGAGAACAACATTATGATTGATGACATTTTAAGAATCTTCGAGTAACCTGATCTAATGCATATATATAGATTGAGATATATTTTAATCTGTGTTTTGTGTCTTTCTCTCTCATAAGAACAATAGACCTGCCATGGACAGTTAGATTATGTATCATAACATTTTGCACTAAGTTTTGTAGCTGTTAATTTGTACACTTTGATATCGATTCTTGTCTTCAGTGAATACCTAAGCAAAGTTTTCTTGAAATCTGTCGCATTACCAAAAGTCTTTCAAAAGCTAAAAGTGAAGAATATGCAAGCATTTCTTAGCATTCAACCTTGTCTTCGTCTTCATCCGATGATAGTGGATCATGAATTTTTTCATCATCCCATATGTCGTCTTCACTCTCACACTCACTGTCCTCACGTTGATTGCTTGCAATATCTCCAAAAAATACTGTCACATCAGTACAAATTTCTTCTTGCATATCGCACTCGTGATCTTCAGCCTTATATGTAGGATCAACCTCATCAATACTTGGCTCACACTCTATATCCTCATTCTCTGTAGTGTCACTATCAAAGTTCCGAGTATCACCATTGATATACTCGCTTATGCGCACACTTTCAGGACCAAATACCTCTATGTCACTTCCAGGCGCGACCACATCCACCTCAACTAACTCAGCCACACAATCACAACGTTGAGGTTGGAGTTTTTGTCTCTTCTCAGCCATTACTCTAGCTACAATATGTTCGCATATCACAAAATTATGACATGGAAAAACCAATTATACTTTAACTATTGATGATTGGAGAACAAAAGAGAGAAACGAACCTGAAATTCGACTTGAAACTGGGTGGTTAGGTGGCTCATGTTCTTCAACTGGCTTGCGTAGGAGATTAGAGTTAGAGTGAATTTTGGGAATTTTTGGGTTTGATAGGATTTTAGTTCATCAATTAATGTTGTCCAAAACGTTTTGTTTAACGACATTTTTAATGAGTTAACTAACAATTAGGTTAAGTATGTTAAGTGGAGTTAACTATTGACTAATATTGTGTCTAAAATGGCCTAGTCAATGGAAAGTTTGATGTTTAAATGAATTCATAAGAAAATATGAGATATAAATGGTTCACTAAAGAGTTCATGCTTTTTTTGTTGCTAAAATTTGAAAGTTCCTGATTTGTTTGGTATTTTTCCCGTAAAAGTAGTATGATTAATGACTCATAACACAAATACTAGATACTACTCTCGCGAAATCAAATTCCATTTCGCCATATCTTGCTCGAGCTGACCATTAAAATCTGTAGGTAATGTAACCAGGTATTGGAAATTCCAAATTACATGAAATAAAAATGGAAAAATAACTCAAAACCAAGAAAAATCCTTGGTCCAATAAACTTCATCATTACTAAAATAAAATCCATCTTCTCTAACAGACCAAGAACACCTCTTTGTAGTTCCATTCTATTGTTGTCCCTAGAAACCTTAAACGCTTCAAACTTTTCCCTTTTTGAATCCCACTTCATTGTACACGTGTACACTCCTCTCCATGACCATAAATCGATCTTGGCCGTCCATCAAAAGTCGTCTCCTTCTTGAAGCGCTCGACCACCGAGATCTCCATCTGGTGAGGTGCACCAGATCACTAGAGCTAGTGACGAGTTGTCTCTAAAGTTGTTGATCACACGCACGTCGTATTCCTCTCCTATTAACAAAGTTTGTGGTTGAAACATCGACGTGAAGATAATTATTAAGGTGATAATGATTATTAGAAGAAGGATAATTTTTGTAGTGTTCATATCTTCTAAATGATGCAAAAGGTGGATCTCGTTTCATATACAGGAGAGTTTAATGATAATAGTATACATATATATTATAAATTATGAATGTGTTTTTTTCTATAATTATAGAATCTCACAGTAGTTAAATACTAGATTATATATATATATATATATATATATATATATATATATATTTTGATCACATATAGTTTATTTCTCAAGATACTATATTTATACATAATTAAGTGGTAGTAGATCATATATAATTTATATAAATACATTTTGTTTACTAATGTTGTGTTTACAAATGTCATAGGTCAAGTGATTAATATGGGAAGGATTGAAACTATTAAATATTGCTAATGACAATATTTTTTAAAAAATCTTTTTCGTTTGTAATTAATTTAGTTTGATGCAAATTCTATTTGTGGTTAGCATTTCTTGAAACAATCTTTATATCGCATGACAAATCAAACATTATTTTATGAGAGTCGTGTTAAAAAGTCTGACTTTAATTTGTGATCATCGATATAAAACCTCAAACCATACTTATATTTGTAGTATTTCTGGTATGATCCCTAGTTTATAAGTTTCAAATGATCACGTATCCAGCTATGAATATTATTTACATATTAATTTTCAAATTTGTTTCTTTTGACGTGCCTTCTTTTCGTGATTTGTTTCCAGTTTCATTATATTAGTCAACATAATGCAATAAGCAGGGCATATTTATTATTTCAATTTTCATTTTTTTATTTATCATAATGATTTTTTCCATTTTAATTTATATATTCTTAGTCAACAAAATAATACTAACCAATCAGAAATGAATCATTTATACTCCCTCCTAGTATCGAATCATATTTTGCAAATGAGAAAAAATAATTAGCATCTCCAGTGCTATTAATTGCATATTGAACAATATTCATTCTAAATTCGTGATTAGTGGTCCTATATTGACCAGAATTTTCTTAAAGCTTAAAATTCTCAATAGTGATCCACGTTCCAAAACGCAATATTTACTCAAAACGTGTAACAAATTCACTTTTAACCATAGCTTGAATCTTGTTTCCCTATAAATAAAATTTCAGAAGTTAAGATATTTACATAAAAAAGTCTTCAAAAAATAATCGACACAAATATAAATTAATATTACCTCTTCATCCAACAAAATCATTTCTATAAATCTAAGAGGACCTCTTAAGCTATTTGGTTTCCACAAATGGATAATTTTGACCATTACACGCCACAAAACTTTAAATAGCTTGACGACTTTTAGAGACGAAAAACAAGCAAATTTATCAAGTGTTTTATCCATATTTTACTAAATCTAAACATTTGTTCAGTAAGTAATAAAAAAACTTTTGTGAATGAACCAAACATACATTCGATGCCTATTTATATAAATTTATAACCCAATATTTTATAATCTTTAAAGAATATAAAGATTTTATAGATTTAGCAAATTAACTAACATTACCCGACACATTCTCGATATCATGGCCTCTTTTCACGCTGGATCACCATCCATCCCACTAGCAACTGATGCGCGGCCTCGCGCACTACTACACCTTCTCCGGCGCTTTCCTTTATTTATTGTATTTCTTTTCCGAGATTACTATATGGATATATGGTTCTGATTGTCTTGGTGTGTACTCTTTTTCCAGGTTCTAGTTTTATCCCACATGGTTTTCTAGAATCGGGTTTTAATGAGGCCACCAAGACAATCACCTAAAGAACCATATATAGTTGCTTTGAATCTTGCCCAAACATTCTTTTGTAAATAACCTTGTTCTTTCTTTTCAATCAATTTAACATTTCATAAAAAAAAAAAAAAAATTAACTAACATTAAACCTTATCGCCGAATAAGGATGTGACTATAATAACTACATTCCACTAAAACTTTGAATTTTCTAATATCATTAATTTTAATATATCATGAAAGATATTGATTATTAGTTACAAAGATTTAGTTAGGTAACAAATTTTATTAGAATAGGTCAAACTTAATAACCGAATAAGTTAGTTAGGTAATAAATTTCAATGAAAAAATCATATCAAGATATTTTACATTTAACAATATATATACACTTAAATTGCCTATAAAAATGAAACAATAATAACCACATATATATGGTTTCTCTAAAATTTCCATAACATTAGGGTGTCGTAATATTGTTATTTACTATTCGACAGCAACAAATTTTCTAAAATTTTCCATAATATATTAGTGTATATTCAAAAAGCATTCCTTAATATTAACCAAATGAAATAATATGACTCAAATTTCCATAATATGAATGTGTATACCCCAATATATAAATAAAACCTATTGATGAAATTTTCTATCAAAATGCAAAAATAATAACTACATTCCATTTTTAAAATATAAAAATCTATAACAATATCAAACCAACAAATTAATGAATATAATATGTGCAATAAAAATAGCAAAAAAATAACCACATAGAAATGGTTTCTCTAAAATGTCTATAACATAAATTTCTATACTCCATATTATATTTACTATTAGTCGAATGCAATAAATATAATAAAATTTACATTATATTTTCATGTGTATTAATAAAGCATTCTTTCATATATACAAAACGCAACAACATATGAATATGTACACTCCAAAAGTAATCATATCGATTTATCTAGTGCAACAATCGTTGATAAAGCTAAATATAATGATTTATTCATTAAATAAAACATTAGATCGAAAACCAAATTAAATCTAATAAAAAAAGCAAATTAAAATAAACAAAGCATCCACTTTTCAAGATAAGAAAACAAAATACTTAAAGGAAAACAAAGCTCATCTTCATTTGATTTTAGGAACTTCCATCTTGTCGTAATGAACATTAGAAATAACAATCTTTCGAAGTAAATTTTCAGCGATTTCTTTTTTTTTTTTCTTGGTGATCCAATTCCTTAGTTATATCAAAATCATGAAAACCGACCATATGATAAATCAAAGAAATCTTCCCTTCTCTTTTGGATTTTTTTTTTGTCAAGTTCTCTAGTTCTTTCATAAGCTTCCATATATTGTTTCATCTGAAAAATTACACCTTTGTAATAGCAATCAAATTTTTTCTTGAACGCTTAACAACCATTTCCACTTTTGACAAAAGTTCTAGTTGTGCGATTGTGACAATCGGCTTTCTTTTTGCCTTCACATATTTATTTAATAAAAATTAAGCAATAATATTATTTATAAATTATATATAATAATAAAAATTCGAGAAAATTAAGAAATAATATTAAATAACTAAGAATAGTGAGTAAGGTCTTCGCTTACACATCAATTAGTGATTGATTGTTCTGATATTATTAGAGAAACCATAGATTAGTAAATTTCTTTATATAATAATAATGATGAAAATAAAAAAATATTTTATTCAGTTATACCTTGGATTCTTCGATGATGCATTTGCCATTTTTTCAATGGTGTTTCCATCATTTACAAAATATTTTATTAATACAATATTTTTAGAGAAACCGTAGTTTTGTAGTTTTCTTTACATAGGAATAATGATTAACAATAAAACATTTTATTCAATTATACCTCGGGTTCTTGAATTATGATACCTTTGCCATTGTTTTTTCAATGGTGTTTCCATCATCTATAAAATCATAGATGAAAGTTTTTAATAAACTCAATATTAAAAAAACTAAATACATATATTCAAATATCAAAGAATATTAATAAACAATCACTACAAGAAAAAGAGTGTTTTATGTCATTTATTTTTATTATTTGCATAAGTTTTAATTGATGTAAATATAAATACTGCATCAGTTATCAAATTGATGTTAATATATATCGATTAAAAAATGACGTTATATTTTGTATCAATTTATTGAATTGATGTTATTATTTGTTTCATTTATAATAAATGATTTTAATATTTGTATCGTTTATAAAAATTCGTGTCGATTTTCATAAATAATTCTAAAATAGTGTCATTTCCAGTAAATGATGTTACTACTTATAAAAATTATAATTAAATTATTTAATCAACTAAAAAGTTTTTTCATAAATTTATTATACATATCACAATTCACGGTAAAAAATAAATCTTATAAAAAAACAAAACTACACAAAATAACAACTAAAATTTTAAAGAGACTAATATTTCTTCTTGTTTTTATTTCCTATTTTTATGTTACAAAATAAGATAAATATACAATTCTTTTTCCTTTATCAGAAATGATAAAAATATGGTGTTCATCTTCTTCTTCCTTTAATATTTCTTCTTCTTTTAATCTTTCTTCTTCCTTGTTCTCAATTTCTTCATTTTTGGTAATTGTCGGTAGAATTGTTTTTGCTTCAAAAACTACAAAAAGTTCACTAACTATAATAGCATACACTAATCAAAATCATATATTATATTAATCTAATATAATAAATCATGTTTTAAATAATATTCACTTAGATTTTACTTCATATTTTGATAGTGATAACATTACACAAATGTAAGTTGTGATCAACGTTACAAGACAGATTTCTCTGCACATAAAAAATACCAATAAGAACACTAAGCAACAATTTTGGATATGATGAAAAAAGAGTCAAAGAAAAAAGCGTCATTTTTTTGAAAGAAACGAAGATGTTGTATAGATGATAGAGAAAGATATTTATACCACTCAGTGGATTAGTTAGCTAAATAATTGTTTTTAAAAATTTAGTATATTAAATCTTATTTGTTTCAGAAAATAAAATAGAAACTAACAGGATCTTTTGAAATTGTACTTAGGTAGTTAGTAGAATTGAGAGGATAAACGAATGAACTTAATTTTATATTTACTTTTTAATACTTAAAATATATATATTAAAATGTTATTTTATCATTTTATATATTTATAGACTCAATTGTTGAAAATATATCATTTTAAATCCAATATATTCTATCCAAGAACACATCAATTTTAAAAGTAAATATAAATCTTCCGTATGGCATAATTATTGCCACAAACCTTAATTGTTTTATGATGAAATCATTTGTTGTTGATAAAATCAATTAAAAGTAAGTATTATTATCATGATTTCTTTTTCATATATTATCACCAGTTTAATCTTATTGAATAGAAAATAAAAAGGAAAATTTTGATTATATTCAATTTTGACATTATTAACATTCTTTTAATTTTAACACAATACTAATCTTAGTTTTTAATTAATACTAATATATATATATATATATATATCAATTACTATGTGAATTTATCATTTACATGAATATTTTAAAAATTAATGTAAATCAAGATTAATTTGTCTTGTTTATTTTAAAGTGATGTAAGGGATAATATATTTATTATTATTTTTATTAGAATTGATTTTATTATTTTATATTAACAACATTTATTTGTATATTTCATGTATTTAGTTAAATATGAAAAAGATATTGATATACATAGTAAATATAATATTTCTATAGTATATTTTAATTGTAACTTTATATATTTGTGATTTTTAAAAAATTGATGCAATATTAATGTCAAATTTAAATTGATGTTAATCAAAAAAGTAAATACATCAGTTATTAATTGATGTAAATTTATATTTTTCAATTTTTTAAAAATGATATATATGGATATTGATTTATGTTCCTTATTTGAAAATGATGTAAATGATAAATAATTTATGTCAATTTAATCAGAACTGATGTTATTATTTTTTAAACAACAACATTTATTCTAAATGATATAAAATTATAGATTTAGTATCATTTATGAAGAAATGTCTCTATATTATATCATTTACTAATAAATTATTTTATTTTGTATTATTTATTTTTGTGATGTATTATTAGTGATGTAATACACTCTTTTTCTTGTAGTGAATTATACCTTCGATTCGTCGAGTATGATGCTTTTCCATTTTTTCAATGGTGTTTCCATCACCTTCAATATTATAGACGGAAATTTACTAGTAAACTAAATATAAATATATATATATATATATATATTCATAAATGAAATAATGCATTATAAAATTATTGATTAACAAATATTAATCAATAAATATTAAGAAACTAAAAACATAAGTTAAACATAATACTAATTAAACTCTAATGAACATAAACGGTTTTTAAAATTCACCTTGGATTCTTCGATGATGTTTTTCGCTTTGTTAGTCAATGTGGACCCACTGTTTATAGAATTGTCTATTGAAAATAAAAATATGAGTTATTATGAGGTATAACTATAATCGAAAATAAAACTGAAATTAAAATAAGAAAAACAAACTTCAAATCAATATCAAAATGTAAAACCAAAACTAAGAATACTCGCCGAAAAGTGTAGCAACACTAATTTTTTTATTTTATTTTAATGTGTTAAACTCATATGAAGAGTATACCCTATATATATATAGTAAGATGTTATATCACATTCGATTAGGGTTTATAGATTTTCTTGTTAAGAAAATAGAATATTTAGAAAATATATATATGAATATTCCTTAAAATATTCCGATCATTAAATCAGAAAATCTTAACTTAGGTAACAATAATATATGCAATATATAACAAAATACAAAATGCAACTTAATAGAATCGAACCTAAGAAGAGTAACTTGAATTAACAAAACAAACCGGGTCGGAATAAACGGACAGTAAGATCCATGTGTTTTCTAAATGGATCAACAAAATCGTTGAGTTAAAATGGCCATTTGAGCGACTCGAACCCATGACCATTAGGTCAAAACGAAAATTTTGGTCGATAATGACTCTCTGATTTTTTTTTTTGTTCTTTATAAATTTTATCCTAATAGCATTTCTTATAAATATTAACTTCCTCTAAAAATATACTTATTTTTTCCTTTAATAGTAAAAATTTTCTTTTCTATATAATATTTATCTTGGTTCTACATTAAATAAATATAATTCATTTTCCTCGTATTCATAAATCTTATAACAGTTTACGCGATAACTACTTCATTAATCACACTATCAAATAAAAATTAAACAGCAAGAGCTTAAAGAAGTTGCGAGGATATATCTCAACCTAATAAATAAAGAGGATATGCCTCAAAAAAGTTGCGATGACATGACTCAAGCTAGAAAAAATTAAAAGAAAATATCATAAAAACTTTGTGATGACATATCTCATTTAAAAGGGAAAACATCCGAAGAAAACTCCACCTTTATATTATTTGTCACTTTAATATATTAACTTTTTTTTGATGAAATTTTAAATTTATTTATAAAAAATAGAGTTATATATGCACAACAGTTTGTCCAGAGAGGACTACGGTAGTAACATGGATAAGGGGTGCAGGATTGCTTCGCTAAAACCTGATTCTAGAAAACCCAGCGGGATAAAACTAGAGTCAGGAAAAAGAGTACAATCCAAACGCACAAAAAAAAGATGAAAGACTGCTGCAAGCTGGAAAGGCTGGAAAAGATGGAGACGGTGCATCACTGTTGTTGGAGTTGATCCCATCGATGAGTAAGAGTGTGAAGAGGAGAGGATGTCGTATAGGTGAGGCTGGTAAGATGGTCCCTTATTGTCCTTGAGATTAGTGAGTGTAGCACGGTAGGTGAGTGATGTGGGAGGCCATGCCGACGCCTGTTTCTCTCTTTCCAGATATAATAGATAGTGGTTCGGAAACAAAGACGAAGGAAAATGCTATTGAGCTCACTTAGCGAACGCCGTCGCAAAAGAACGAGACTGCGAGACCAGTCAGGAGACGCCAATCGAGCTTGCAGCGGTGTGGTCAAGGCTGAACATATAGTAAATGAGTACGGGCATGCGAAAAAGAGGTGATCACGAGTCTCATTACGTTCACCACACAACGGACAAGGCTAGTGCATACCCCATGAGCGCATACGAGCTCCAATCGATAACCTGTCAAGAATAGCAAGCCAGGAAATAAAAACTTAACGCGGAAAAATTAGGGAAACCAAATAGATGAGGACCACATTTGTTTAGGGAAATGAGTACGTAGCTGTTCCCAAGTAATCGTGGAGGAGTAAGATGGCTTATAAAGGTCAGTTTCTTGTTTCCAAAGAGGGATGTCTGGACCCGAGCTCACATTAGGCAGCGGCAAGATAGTGAGACGAGTATGGAAGGTGCAAAATAATGAGTTCCTAGATCGACGAATCAGCCACATCGAAGAGGAGGCGGCCTTAGAGACTGTGGCGTCACGGCGTAACAAGCGTAATGTCGGCGGAATAACAAGTTCTCGAACACCTGCTGCACCAACAAGCGTAAAAAGAGGACCAATAGGGCTCCATGAATCATACCAGAAAGAGGTTCGACGACCATCGCGAATGTCAAGTCGAAAGAAGGAAGCGGATAGAGGTCTGATTTTGATGAGCTTGTGCCACGTCCAAGAACCACGAGTCTCGCTCTCAAAATCCCAATTGGTGGAGTGGCGGAGGAGGTAGCTATGGGTCCAGTGGGCCCATAGTGAGGTAGTACCTGATAGAAGTTTCCAGACAAGAGATAGAGAGAAGACAAGAGAGGTGTCCTCAAGTCGACGAATGCCCAATCCACCCTCATTTTTTGGTTGACAAACATCAGTCCAACTTACCTTGGCATTTTGATGATTGGATGCGGTTCCTGAGCAGAGAAAGTTGGTGCAGAGGCTGTTAAGTGTGTGAAGGCATCGCTTGGGTAGCCGGAAAGCGAATTGCTCAAATTTAATTTTAATAACTATGATAGATTGGATAAGCTGTAATCGACATGTAAAAGATAATAACTTAGTTGACCAAGTGAGCACGAACACGATCTATGAAAGGAGCATAGTCACCGGGAGCGAGAGCTTTGGTAGTGAGGGGTAGTCCTAAGTAACAAACGGGCAGAACGTCGCGGTAAAGCCCCAGTTGGTCAATGTACTGGATTATGCCCGGATGAGGGTTGCCTTCTAGGTAAATCGTAGATTTTGAGAGGTTGATATGAAGTCTAAATGCCTGACCGAATTCCTCCATAACGTTAATAATTCCTGCAAGTGATGTTGGCTTCCCATCTAAGAAAATCTGAATACAATCCGCAAAACGAAGGTGTGTAAGACCAAGAGCCTGACATCTCAGGTGATACCCAATGCGACCTGAAGCTGCAGCTGCGTTGAGCAGTAAAGAAATGACATTGTTAGCGATAACATAAAGGTAAGGGGAAAGATCACAACCTTGTCTGATGCCACGAGAACTAGGGAAATAGCCTGCGGATTCACCATTAACTAAGATGGAGAAAGTGGCTGTTGATAAATAGATATAAATCCAGTGTATAAAACGAGATGGGAAAGCCATTGCCCGTAACTGCAATTATGAACCTCCTGTTGATCGTGTCAAAAGCCTTTGAGATATCCAACTTGAGAGTACATCTAGGAGAAATAGTGACTTTATGATAGCCATCAACCACTTCCGCAGCAAGAAAGACATTTTCCGGTAACAAACGTCCCTAAACAAAGGCACTCTGGTTTGGCTCAATAAAGCTGGGTAGACAATGTTTGAGCCTGTTCGCTAGTATTTTTGAGATAACCTTATAAAGGATATTGCAACATGAGATATGCCTGTAATCCTTCATTGATTCCGGATTGTCACCTTTAGGGATTAAAGCGACAAGTGTGGCATTAATACTCCGGGGAAGGAAACCGTAGAGAAAGAAGGATTGTACCGTAGTAACAAACTTTGTCCCAATCACTGACCATGATGCTTTATAGAACTCGGAAGTATAAGCATCAGGACCTGGGGCTTTATTAGATGGCATTGAGAACAAAGTGGCGTGAATCTCGAAGGCTAGTACAGGCGCGGTCATACGCTCAGCCAAGTGACTAGGTAAACGATAGTGTAGAAGATCCAGGAGAAAAGGATCAGTAAGAGGTTGTGTGGGGGCATCTAACTGAAGAAATACTTGGAAGTGGCTAACAGAAGCTGCTTTGATAGATGCTTGGTCGGTGACAACAACTTCAGACGACAAAGTAAGCCGTTTGATTGTGTTCCTTGATGCTCTAACGGCTGCGACCCGGTGAAAATACTTTGTATTATGATCCCCATCCTTAAGCTAAGATATTCTAAATTTTTGTCGATAGAAAATTTCCTCAGCAAGGGCAAAATCATTCCATTCTTTGGCCGCGGTTGCTTTAAGTGCAAATGTTGACAAGGAAGGGTCTAAGAGAGCATCATTCTGAGCTGAACAGAGACGGGAATAAGTTGTTTTGATACGTTGA
The DNA here is from genome assembly GCA_900406425.1 of Iberis pinnata. NCBI lineage: Eukaryota > Viridiplantae > Streptophyta > Magnoliopsida > Brassicales > Brassicaceae > Iberis > Iberis pinnata. The sequence goes on along the minus strand of OVBE01000018.1, from coordinate 70,535 downwards.
CTAATACCGCTGAAATATGTATTGTTCAGGAGACGAAAATGCAATTTGAGGGCTTTGAGTTTAGTGTATCAAATATGAATATCAAGCCGAGAGTGATGGATTGGGGACTAAGATGACCAAGAGGAAGTAACAACCGACAAAAAAGAAGAGTGGTTGATTAGGAAATTATTAAATTTGAATGGTCTACAGGATTGCAAGGAAGGGGAGTGAGAGAAATGGATGACACAACGAGCGTGGTCGGAGACCCCATTCGTCTCAAAAACCACATAGGCATGGAGAAACGACTGAACCCATGAGTCGTTGATTAAAGCTCGGTCTATTTTCTTGCCAATAGGATTGGCTTCCTGATGATTCGACCAGGTGAAACGCGGACCTACATAAGCCAAATCAACGAGGTCATAAGAATGAATAAAGTTCTAAAAATGTAACATGCCCATGTGAAGCGATCTAGATAGGTGATTAGAATGTTCATATGAGGATAAAATTTCATTAAAATCTCAACAGATGAGCCAGGGAATAGCACAAGTGCCACAAAGGTTCCATGTTGGACGAGGATCATGCCATAACTGAATACGGTCCACCTGAAAATTAGAAGCGTAAACACATGAGATTAATATAATATCGCTAGAATTGAGTGTGACTAGAACCGAGATGACTTGAGGGGAAGAAAAAAATTCAGTGACGACGAGTCTTGGTTTCCAACAAACCAAAATTTGACACAGTCGGTGAGAGCTGTAATTATGGATAGTATTCCATCCTGGCAATGCCGCCTGAAAAATACGAGTAAAATTTGTTAGATGCACATGAGTTTCCAAGAGGCAACCAAATTGTTGATTAGTAGATTGGATCCAATGTCAAACAACATCATACTTCTGAGACTTGTTGAAGCCTCGGGTATTCTAAGCGAAGATCGACATGACATTAGTGTCTCCGCGAGGAGACATAAGCTGATTTTTTCGAGGCAACATGTTTAGAAAGCTTCTGTGACGCTGCTATGGCCGTAGTATCCGAATGTTTTGCCTTAGGTTTGATGAGAAGACGAGCCTTTGGATCAACATGCTGGTGTGAAAGAATAGATGTGTTCGTGTCCGAGATTTTGCCTTCTTCAAGATAATCTTCTCCATTCGCAAGAACATTGACCCGAGATGGGGATAAGTGCGTATCTGGGGTACCCAAAGGAGGAGGAGGTGAACGCCAAGATCGAGTAACAAGAGACCATTCAGAGGCAGGGTTACCGTATGTGGCTAAATCTGAAGCTTGATTAGTTGTTGTTGAATTTTCCGCAACAAGGTCTATACCAAGGTCCAAAATTGTTGGAATGACAGTTTCTAACGATGGATCCATAAGTGAGATAATACCATTTGGGGGCGAGGATGAAGTGTTATGCAAAGAAGGATCATGCGTTATAGCTTCACCGGCTTGGTTCTGTTTGGGGCAAGGAGAAACTTTAGCCTTACCTGCAAGTACATAAGCATAGGTAGTATCAAATATAGGATTAGCAATGCTAGGAAAAGATGAATGTAGTGTAAGACGGGATTGAAAAGTTTCAGACGACGCATTGGGAATTAAAGCAACTGATGGGTCCAGCACTAATTGGCTATTAATTGGGGTTGGCAGAGTAGCACGATGATCATCCAAGAGGTGTGTGGCAGCCAATGGTGATTTTTGTTGTGAAGCATCGGACAGTAGATTTTTAGTAAGTGTAGTGACGAGAGTAATGGCTGCTGAATCTTGTTTCTTGCATTGCTAAGCCTTATGACCCCATGCGTGACAAGAGGAAAAGCGGAACGACAGCCATGGATAAGATACAAGAACTAGTTTGTCATGGCCCGAGAGCTTTATTTGTTCCGTGAGTTCCTTTTCTAGATTGACCACTACCATTACGCGAGCCACATCTAAACACATACACTTCACTGTAGAGGGATGCAGTCTTTGAGAATCACCCACGAAATCTCAGAGGAACTTCAGAACCACAAGTGAGAACATGACGTCGGGAACATTTTGGAAATCCACCCATAAAGGCATGGCTGCGAGGTCCGGCTTCCCAGAGATTGTTGAAGGATTCCAATCCTGAACAACAAGTAAGATATCAGCTATATACCAGTACTTTTTATTCATAATGCCGTTACGAAAGCTTTTGAGTCAATTTTGAAGACAACAATGTCTTCTTTGATGAATTGGAAATCAATTTTCTCTGATTTTCCATCACGAATCCATAGTCGGTTGACTGTGGCATGAACTTTTCCTATATGAGGAGCAGTTCCAATGAAGTAACCAATCAAAAATCTAGTCCAAAGAGGTTGAGAATCAGAGAGAAGTTGTTGAGACACATCGACCATAGCCACTCCTTCCGAAACAGAGAAAGCTGGCCTTAGAGAAGGTCCCGAGAGATCAGAGGATGCGACAACCCGAGACCATTGCATCACACCACGAGAAGGAAAAGTGTCACCGATCTTGTTCTCCAGCGTCGGAGACGGCATAGTGACGGTATAGCCGTGCCCTAGGTCCGAAACGTGCTGAAAAAGTTATTTAAGGAAAGAAAGAAATCGCCTTATGTATCGCCCGCTTTTCTTTAATTTTTCATTAAGAAAAAATAAAAAAATACTTGAACTTAAACCCTAATCGATTGTCATTTTAATACATCAATTTTTTGTGGTTGCCATCTTAATACACAGATTTATTGTAACTACTATTTAAATACTTGAACTTTTTAAAATTGAAATTCCACTTAACGGAACCCTAACGGACGTTAACCATAATTACACAATTTTGCTGGTTTCCCAAATAATACATGAACTAACAAATTTTAATAATTTGATATATGTGTTTTAAAATACATATTCATGTTAATAGAATTATTAAAACAAAATTTAAAACTTTTGAAATAATTATTGTTATGTACATTTATATTATATTGATGGAAAATAGATTCAAATAAATAAAAAAATCAGTTATACCATTTTTACCATCACTCGTTTACTGTTTTGTAATTCAACATCAAAATAAAAAAAAATTCTGAAGACATATTTCTCCTTAGTTTTTGAGTGTTTTTGTTCGACTCACACATGAAATATTTTTTTGATTGTTATAAATTCTTTCGCGAGTAAACTAAACAAAAAATTCAAAAAAAACTAATGAGAAATTGTGTTCAAATAATTATAGTAGTTTCATAAGTAATATCAAGGAAGTTCATACAAAAAAGTAATATGAATAAAGTAGCAATACTAAAAAAGTTAATTTATTTTAATTTATTTTCTATTGATAATAGTAATTATTTCACATGGTTTAAAATGTCTTCTAGCAATTTTATTAACATGAAAAATTTTTTTTTTATAAATCAAATTATACAAATTCGTTAGTTCATGTATTAAACTGGAAAATCTTAATAGTTCGTGTATTATTCGGGAAACTAGTAAAGTTTGGTAAATATGATTAACGGCCGCTAGTTCGTGTAAGTTCCGTTACGTAAAATTGCGATTTCGAAAGGTTCATATATTAAAATGACAATCACAAAAAATTGATGTATTAAAATGACAAACAAAAAAGTTCGTGTATTAAATTAACAAATATTATAAAGTTTGAGTATTTTTCGGGATTTTTTTCCTATAAATAAAGAGGCAACGACATATCTCAACTTCACCAGGTACACAACAGATACATCAAGATGCACTGCTTCAGGGAAGCTGAGATAAGGTATCGCAATCACATAAATCAAAAGGAACTTACTTGAAATTATTGTAAATTGATAACAATTTCTATGTGATGAATCATGGAAAATATCACCCTAGATTAAATTTTTAACGTTTGTCAATATAACATTAAGCTCGTAAATTTTATGTGCTTGAAGATATTAACAATGATTGTCTTAACTATGCAAGACTGAGAAAAAAACCTTTATAAATATAGTTAATTAAGCAATATAAATATGGTGCAAGTTGTTTTTTTTTTTAAACAACTTGGTGGCTAGAGATCGGTAGATAAAACAACTTGGTGATTAGAACCTAGTGGTTCTGATATCGTCATAAGCTCGTTCGAGATATAATTGGAGCAAGGATAAAGCTCTAGCCTATCTTATACTATCAAAGATTCATATGTTGGATAACTCCTAAATTTGAGAAGAAAGTCTATTAGAAAGAGAAGAGTCTAGAAGATTAGAAGAAATGAAAATTGTTTGAAACAAAAAAAAAGGTTTACAAAATAAGAAAATTGGTTTTGTATTCCTTTAGGTTTAGAAAATTTCTTAGCCTATATGAAGGATATATATAGAGAGTTTTTCCATAAGACTTAGAGAGATATTTAGTTTTGAGAGAGTTTCTAAATCAATAAAAGAAGTGCGGTTCTTTAAATCTTTCTAGTTCGTAAAACCACATATACAACTTGAATTGGTATCCGAGTTTGATCAACAAGGGACGTGTGAGTTACAGAGCCAATCATGTGCGACGAAAATAACCTACAACCAACGAGATCTAAGGATCTTCCCTCACCATCGATCCAATGTCCAATGTTAACATCGACAAACTACACAGTTTGGGCGATAAGGATGAAAGTTACTCTACAAATAACTGAAGTGTGGGAAACAATTGATCCAGGAACTAAGGATCCAAAGAAGAACGTTGTGGCTACAACACTTCTGTTCCAATCTATTCCTGAATCACTGATCTTACAAGTAGGAGAGCATAACACCGTTAAAGGAGATTGAAACGCCATTAAATCACGACATCAAGGAGATGAACGTGTAAAAGAAGCTAGGCTACAAACCCTAATGATGGATATAGATAAACTAATGATAAACGATAACAATGTAGTTGATGAATTTGCTAGAAAGGTCGCAGGAATCGCAGCTCAGTCATCTGCATTAGGAGAACTCATCGAAGAAACAAAACTTGTGAAAAAGTTTTTAAAGGGACTTCCAAGGCACAAATTCATATATATTATTGGATCTCTGGAACAAGTCTTAGATCTAAAACTAACAGGGTTCGAAGACATTGTTGGAAGAATGAAAGCGTATGATGATTTTGTAAGTGATGGAAACCGTTACGAAGATCAAGGAAAACTTATGTTTTCTAAATCTAACAACCGTGGCGGCTACAGAAACTATCGAGGAAGAGGAAGCAAAGGAAGTAGTCGTAGGGGAAGAGGAAATCAGGGAAACAATAGCTCCAAGAGAGGCATAGGACGAGGAAGATCCAACGGCCAAAACCAAGGAGGAGACAACAAAGAACAACGACAACAGTGGATACATTAGGTTTTTAATGCTTTTTAACAATGTTTTTGATTGCATTTTGAGTTGATTAACTTGAATTTAGGAACATATATTTTGAATTTGCACATTATTTCATGTTTCAGGTGTTGAAGGTGATTGGAATCAAAAGGAGGATGATTGGATGCAAAAATCCAAAAATGGGACTTAATATGGATCAAAACAACAAGCCTTAAAGATCAAGAAATTTGGATATTTTACAATAGAAATTTCATCATGTAATCTTGAATAATATTGTAGCCATGCATTTAGGCTTTCCAACAAATCAAGAATCGCCTTAAACTCCTTGGGGAATCGCAAGATATGAACCGACAAAGTTGTGATCCGCTATATTCGAAGCTCCAAACCATCCACCCCAAAGATGCATCTTTTTCACCAACTTCCATTGCGAATTAGTAGAAGACTTCTACATTAAAGTTGTATCCCTTTGAGTCAGCTTTCCAAAGAGTTATTGCACGCTATCATAGCTTCAAAGATGAGAGAGTTATGAATCCCGAATAGAAGACTGGTCAAACTGTCTCGCAGAAGAAGCTGGTGCCCGATACCATCAGGTTGATATGCGTATATGTGACAAGTGGTTTCGGTCATTGGAGGCCGGTATGGAGTGCTGAAGATTCAAAATTAAAGTATTGACCAAGATTTTTACCCATTTTGCATTGTGTTAATCCACATGTTTTTGGGTAAACTCAAAACACTTTAGGACTAGTATTTAAGCATTTTATACCTAATTTTTGAGACTCTCATCCTTTTATCTTATCTATTTTTCTCACAAAATTTTTTTAAAATTTTTTTTTTGATCTTAGTTTTATTTTGAGTTTGATCTTTGTTTTGATTGTGAATCTTTCTTTACTTTATGTTTCTAATCATGATTCTACATATTTTCATCACTATAACTTGTGTATTATCCATTATTAGCAAGTACTTCACTTCTAAGCAATTGGGTTAGGTAGATTAGGGTGATTAGATTATTGAACTAGAGTGTGAGTATTAAAATCATAATATTTCATTTGATCGCCCGAGTCGATTATCTTTGCCCATTTTCTTAGAATTTCTTCTTGATGTACATTTCTACTTTTAATTGACTTTTCTCTTAATTTTTGTTGACTTTTGAGTGACTTTCTTTTGTCATTGTTTAATGCATGATTAGAATGTTAGGATTAAACCAATTCTCTTGTTCGGCTTAGACTAAATGAGATTCTTGTAAGTTTTAGTGCATTAATCGGTCTGATTTGGAACAACATATTGAACTACAATGACAATGATAGTACAATAGGACTTGACTAGTGAAATATCCTACTATCAATTTGGCACCATTGCCAATTCAGGAATTTGATTAATCATTAGAACTTTGAATTTTTTTGGACTAAGCTCGTTTAATTTTTAGTTAGTCTGAGACAAAGTTATGGCACTAGATTACAATGCTTGGCTATATGTTCGTGATTTATGTTATTATTTGATATGTGCTCATGAGAAGCTAGCTACTTCTAGGTTTAACAACATTAATAAGGATTATGATGAAGTATGTCATGGCATTCATAATCTCCAATTACATTTTTCAATGCATGAGGAGTTTAATCCACTTCTTGAACAATCTTGTCTAGGAGATGTGCTTGACATAGATAATATCTTGAATGATTTATATACTCCTAAGGATGAGAATATATTTAAGAAGTGATAATGATGTGTTCTACATGATTAATGGAGATGAAGTTGACTACTTTGTGTTGAATTTGTTTAAACTTGAAGTTAATTTTGAACCTCGTGAGCATCTAGTAATAAAAGAACAATCTCTGGTACATGCCACCTTTATCGTACACTCCTTTGCCCAGATTTTGTCTTTTTGTTATGAGCAACATTGCACTTCTTTGTGTACATTTTATATTGCACTAATAGGAGAAGGACTAAGGGAGCATTGGCTCAACCCTTTGATTCTTATGATTAGCAAGTTGTGTCCCCTAGTCAAGCTTAGAGACTTTAAACAAGCGCACTTGAGAGGGAATCTCATGTTATCCTTTTGTATATATCCTTTAATTTTTATTTCTTTTTCATGTTCTTAGTTAATAATTTGGGTATTTTGACTTTGGATCATGCTTTGATGTTGATTAGATGCAGGGAATGGCTTACTCAAACGTTCAAAAGGTTCCAAAAGTGCATCGGGCAAAAGATTAGAAGCCATATTAGACCACATGCCTCGGCCAACATAACCCGATATGAAGGAGCCGGTATGAGCATATCAAGTAGACGGTACCGGCTGCTTGACCTGGTAGGAGGAAAGACCGGACGATATCGGCCGAGTTGAACCGATACACTTGGCCCGGTAGACACTTACCGACCAATGTGTATCGATGTAATTACCCGGTATCAACTCTAAAGTAGCATACCGCCCTATGCAACCGATACACGCAATCGGTATAAGATAAGAAGGTTCTTTTTCAAGTTCAATTTTATCCACTCTCTCCGATCACTATGGAGGTAAACCTTACACCTTTGTACATACACACATTTTGGTTTCTGTTTTGCATTGTGTTTATTTGTTCTCGTCTCCTAAACTTTCCTCTGAATTTTTATTACACAAGGGGCTGTGTAATTCAAGTTTGGGGGGAGGGATTAGGAAGTATCTAATCATGTTTTCTTCTTGTTTCAAATTTTACATCTAAGGCATAGAAAAACAAAAAAAAGTTTGAAAATTTTTCAAAAACCAATTTCTAAAAAAATAGTGTTCATTTAATTACATTAGTCATATTAGGATTGCATTTGCATGGGAACTAGGATGATCTTTGCCTTGTAAATATGTTATTTTACTAATTGATGTCGTTGCCCTGGTTATTAGTTTTCCAATACATCTAGATCGAATCTGAACTAAAACTGAACCATGCTTGGAATGTAAAATTGCATGATCTCTACTTTTCTGAAGCATGTTGTGATTTGAAGTTTGTCTCTATTTATTAGAACCTAAATTTTATTTTCAATTATCATGTCTATTCGCTGGATTTGAACTCATGGATATCATATACATATTTAGATTATCTTTTACCGTTTTGCCACTCTTGTTAATCCAAGTAGATTCTCCACCCTAAACCAGCTTTCTTTCAAGCCATTTGTTATTGTTGAGTGTTCGGCCTCTTTCCGAAATGAGCTTGGTAGAAAGTGTTAGGTTTGCACTGACAAAAATTGAATTTCATGTAGTTCTATTTAACGATTTTTGGACTAGGTAGGATTAGGATGGGAGTCGACTTAGGAATTAATGATGGTATTGGAAAAAGAAAAGAACGATTAGGACAAAAGTAGAAATGCAGAAAAATGTGTTTAAGGATAGCTTAGGAGGGGAACAATAGTAAAAAGTTGATATAATCTAGTAAAGGATTTTAGGAAGTAAAAATGTTTGACATAGCTAAAAAATGAAAAGAAATTAATGCAAAGATGCAAAAGCCCAAGAAATGGTACAAGAATGAATAAAAGAAAGGATGCCACAGTTGTTTAAAAGGTCAAAAGAATCTCAAATCCGCTATAATCGAGTAAAAAGTAAATCATCTCCTAGGTTAAGTAGTACAAAAAGAAGGAAGAAAAGGGAATGAGAATCATGATGATTACTTTGGAGTTTCAAGGGTAGAGATAGGATCATTTTGGTATTCGACATAGGAAGGCTTTTAGCTTTCGGGTTATGGGTAGATGAGATCCTATTCTTGTATGCATTTAAGTGTTCTCACCTTTAGCATTCAACGAAATCTCATTTCTCTTTTGAGTGATCCTTGTTTTGAAAGGAAAAGCCGCAGGATAAAGGGACCATTTTTGTATCTTAACCAGTCTTTTAGCCAAATAAGTTCATTGAATTTGAATAACATGATTCACGGTTTCCACTTAATGAATGTTAAATAGATGAATGGATTTGAATTCATGTGAAGGTTATGATTGATCTCAGTTGAGCTATGATGATTATGGCTATGTTTTTTAAGTAAAATGAGATTGTTTTTCATTTTTGAACTAGTAAATTGGACATCGACATCACCTAATTTATCAGCATATTTTGGTTATGAGTTCCCACCTTTAGACTTCTCGTTCGATTTTATGAATTACTTGCTTGAGGGCAAGCAAGGATTAAGTTTGGGGGAGTTGATATATTAGGTTTTTAATGCTTTTTAAAATTGTTTTTCATTGCATTTTAAGTTTATTAACTTAAATTTAGGCACATATACATTGCATTTGCATATCATTTCACGTTTCATGTGTTGAAGGTGATTGGACCCCGAATTGAAGAATGGTCAAACTGTCTCGCAGAAGAAGTTGCTGCACGGTACCATCAGGTCGATATGGGTATACCAGACAAGTGGTATCGGTCATTGGAGGTCGATATGGAGTGTTGAAGATTCAAAATTCAATTATTGACTAAGGTTTTACACATTTTGCATTGGGTTAACCCACATGTTTTTATTTTTGGGTAAACTCAACACTTTAGGACTAGTATTTGAGCATTTTAAACCTAGTTTTTGAGACTCTCATCCTTTTATCTTATCTCTTTCTCCCTTAAAAAAAATTGTAAATATTTTGGATCTTAGTTTTATTTTGAGTTTGATCTTTGTTTTTATTGTGAATCTTTCTTTACTCTATGTTTGTAATCATGATTCTACACATTTTCATCACAAGAACTTATATATTATCCATGATTAGTGTGTAGTTCACTTCTAAGAACTTATGAATTGAAGACTGGTCAAACTGTCTCGCAGAAGAAGTTGCTGCACGGTACCATCAGGTCGATATGGGTATACCGGACAAGTGGTATCGGTCATTGGAGGTCGATATGGAGTGCTGAAGATTCAAAATTCAATTATTGACTAAGATTTTTACACATTTTTCATTGGGTTAACCCACATGTTTTTATTTTTGGGTAAACTCAACACTTTAGGACTAGTATTTGAGCATTTTAAACCTAGTTTTTGAGACTCTCATCCTTTTATCTTATCTCTTTCTCCCTTAAAAATATTTGTAAATATTTTGGATCTTAGTTTTATTTTGAGTTTGATCTTTGTTTTGATTTTGAATCTTTCTTTACTTTATGTTTGTAATCATGATTCTACACATTTTCATCACAAGAACTTATGTATTATCCATGATTAGTGAGTAGTTCACTTCTAAGGAAATGAGTTAGGTAGATTAGAGTGATTAGATTATTGAATATGATGTTTAGGAATTCATTAGCTTGGATCTTCATTCATTAAGGGTGCTTAATGCTAGATTTGACTTGATCAATCAAATTTAGACTCTAGGTGAATTGTGCCCGAAAGGTCTTCAATAAAATTCCCGAACCAATTACTGTTTTCTAAATGATTCTATCCAAGAGATTTTTTTAGCTATTTTAGTTGTTTATGATGAATTATAACTTATTGTCTCTTATTATGCAATTATCCAAGAGATTGTTATTAGTTGCATGATTAGGAAAAGGGTTAGGGTCATGAGAGTGGATTAGTCTAATTAAGGGAATTCTAGACCAAGGATTAGCATTGGAATGTGAATATTAAAATCATATGATGTCATTTGATCGCCGGAGTCTATAACCTTTTCCCATCTGCTTAGACTTTCTTCTTGATTTACGTTTCTACTTTTAGTTGACTTTCTCTTAATTGCTGTTAACTTTTGCTAAATTTGACTTTTGAGTTGACTTTCGTATATTTCTGTTTAATGCATGATTAGGATTTTAGGATTAAACCATTTCTCTTGTCCGGCTTAGACTAAATGAGATTCTTGTAAGTTTCAATGCGTTAATCGTCCTGATTTGGATTGACAACCTATTGAACTACAATGACAATGATAGTACTATAAGAATTGACTAGTGAAATATCCTACTATCAAACAGAAAGATATGTCTAAGATTGTATGCTGGAGATGTGACAAACCAGATCACTATGTATCAAAGTGTCCACAGAGACCTAATGATCATCATGAAAAAAACCTAAACGAGAATGAAGAAGCAGCTCTCTACTATCATGAAATTGTGTTTTTGAGTGAAGATAAGGTGTTTCCACAAAACTATGATGCCAATAAACAACAGTATGTGATATCTAGATAATGGAGGAAGTAACCATATGACGTGGAACAAAGAATATTTTACAAATATCAAAACTATCGAATGTTGATATTGTGAGAAAGGGTACTGTCTTTTTTGTGGGCAAGACAGGGTAGAAAAGAGCACTCAAAGATATCTACTACATACAAGATTTGAAGCACAATATCATTAGTCTCGGAAAATCAACAAATATGGATGCGAAGTTTTCATGAAAGGACAAACTTTGACATTAAGAAAACAACTAGGAAAGGTATTAGTACAAGTCATAAGATCACTAAACCGACTATACAAGACATAAATGGAGATAAACTTTACCAAGATGCTTGCAAATACAAAAGGAAGATGACGCTTTGATTTGGCACGCAAGGCTAGGTCATATTAGTGATGGTGTCTTAAAAAACATGTTGAAGAATGAGATGGTCATTGGATTGCCGAAAATACAAGCAGAGAAGAACGTGTACAATGCTTGCTTGGTCGGGAAGCAAACGCGAAACTTGTTCCCGATCAAAGCAACATATCATGCGGTTCAAGCTTTGGAGCTAATCCATGGAGATTTGTGCGGACCAATCTCACCTCCAACCATAGCAAACAATCGATATGTGTTTGTGCTAATAGATGGCTTCTCAAGGTTCATGTGGATCGTGTTATTAAAGGAGAAGACTGAATCTTTCGATCGGTTCAAAAGGTTTAAGGATCACATAGAAAAGCAAACATGAAAGTAAATCAAAACCTTTCCCATAGATAGAGGAGGAGAGTTTACATCGTCTGAATTCAACTCGTTTTCTTAAGAAAATAGAGTAAATTGACACTTAACTGCTCCATATACACCTCAACAGAATGACATAGTTGAAAGAAGAAACAAAACTTTGATGGAGATGACAAGAAGTTTGCTAAAAGCAATGAAGATTCTGAATGATATGTGGGGAGAAATCGTACATCATGCAACATATCTCATCAAAAGAGTTCCGAAAAAATGCCGATCAAACGCCAGATGAATTCTTTAACAACAAGAAACCGAATTTTGAGCACTTAAGAGTTTTCGGTTGTGTAGCTTATGCAAAGTACACTTCACCTCATCTCAAGAAGCTAGATGATAGATCAAGACGTGTTGTTCATCTAGGATCAGAACCTGGCTCGAAAGCATATCATCTCTATGATCCAAATACAAGGAAGGTGATTATAACTAGAGACATTTTATTTGATGAAAAGAAAGCTTGGGAATTGTCTTATACATCAACACAAACTAACGGGGAACTGGGTATATTCAAGCTTACTTACGACAATGTCATAGATGATGGAGCCAAGTGTCTTGATAATCAAGTTAACGACAATAATCATCAAGAAGATTCTAAACCAATAAATCAAAACAAAAAAGAAGAAGATGACGTTGGGAACAATGAAGAAAACGTTGGAAATAATCAAGAAACAAATGTTTAAAACGTAACAAGATATGGAAGAGTCATCAACAAACCAAAGTATCTTGATGATTATGTTTTATTAGCTGAAATAGAAGGTGAACAACTCCTATTAACCATCAATAGAGAATCGGAGATCTACCATGAGGCTAAAATCAACAAGAATGAATCAAAGCTATGAAACTTGAGCTAGATTCCATTGTGGAAAACAAAACATGGACATTTAAAAAAAAACCTACCGTCGCATTGTCTTCATCTGAAGTTGAGTTCATGGCAGCCACAGAAGTCGTGAAGCAAGCTATATGGCTTAAAGAGTTGACGAAAGAAATACTTGGCAAAGATGAGAAGATCATGTTAAGAATCGAAAACAAGTCAACCATTGCTCTTACCAATAATCTAGTATTTCATGGAAGAAGCAAACATATAATCTCGAAATACCACTTTATTCGTGAGTGTGTGGAAAACGATCAAGTCGGGGTGGAGCATGTACCAGACGCAGAACAAAATGCGGACATCCTTACCAAACCATTAGCTCGAATCAAATTCAAGGAAATGAGGAATATGATTGGAGTACAAGCAATCAAAGCACCAAGAGTTCAAGTTGGAATTACAGGGGTGAATGTTGGATAATACCCAAACTTGAGGAGAAAGTATCCTAGAAAGAGAAGAGTCTAGAAGAATAAAAGAAAAGGAAATTGTCTAAAACATAGAATAGGAAAAGGTTTACAAAATAAGGGAATTGGTTTTGTATTCCTATTAGGTTTGGAAGTTGCTTGGCCTATATAAAGGATCTATATGGAGAGTTCCATAAGACCTAGAGAGATATTTAGTTTTGAGAGAGTTTTCTAAATCAATAAAAGAAGTGCAATTCTTTAAATCTTTCTAGTTCGTAAAACCATATATACAACTTGATCACAAATATACTAAGAGGAATCTCTACTTAACTCATTTCCAGTTTTAGAATCAACCATTCTAGAGCTTATGAGTATCAAATCGTCACTCGAACCACTAAATATGATCTATTGACAACTACTTCTCAAAAATTAAGGATTGTTGGTGTCAAAATCCCCTCACCAGATTTCATCTTTTTCACTTTTTACACATTATTCTTTGTAGGCAAGCACAAAATTTAGAGCAGATTAATCAATACAAATTCATATTCATATATTCTATTTTTCATATCGATTTGTGTTGTGACTTGTTCTTGTTAAGTCGAAATTCTACGAATTCCTCATCCTAATTTTTATAAATTTGTTTTGGCGCCATTTGTGGGAAATTTTAGATTTTCTAACGCAAAAGGAACATCGCGACCAGACCCATCACTATCATGACTAAAGAACTACCACCACAACCAGAAGGTTACACCAGTACAATCCCCAAAAGGATACAAACTCTTTTAGTTCATGGACGCCTTCTCATGTTATAATCAAATACTAATGCATCCGGATGACAAGAGAAAAAACAACTTTCCTTACCAACATGGGCATATACTGCTACAAAGTAATGCCTATCGGCTTGAAGAATGTTGGGGCAACCTATCAGCGCCTAGTAAATAAAATGTTCTCAAAATAGCTCGGGAAAATGAAGGAAGTGTACATCGACGATATGCTCTTCAAATCCTCATATGAGGACGACCACATAACCAATATTCGCGATTTGGTTTTCAAATTTTAAACACATATGGAATGAAGTTCAACCCGACCAAATGCACCTTTGTGGTTACTTCAGGAAAATTTCTCGGCTATCTAGGGACCAAAAGAGGCATCAAAGCCAACCCCAAGCAATTAATGCCCTATTGAGGATGTTATCACCCAAAAACACAAATGAAGTTCATACGCTAAGAGGTCGCATAGCAGCCCTAACCCGCTTCATATCCAAACCGACATACAAGTGCCTACCATTCTACAACCTGCTGAAGGGGAACAAAAAGAATGTTTGGAACGAAGAATGCGAGCAAACCTTCACCAAGATAAAGATTTAACTGTTGACGCCCCCAATACTCTTGAAGACTCAGGAAGGGAAACATTATACATGTACGTAGAGTGTCTATGCACACGATAAGCTTAGTCCCAGTACGCACACACCTCTGATATCAGGATCCAATATTCTACTTTAGTAAAGTCCTATTCGATGCAGTAATAAGATACCCAACAACAGAAAAGCTGGCTTTAGAAGTCGTTCACTCAGAAAGGAAGCTAAGATCCTATTTTGAATCACATTCAATCGTCTTCCTCTCGAACCAACCACTACGAACAATCTTACACAGTCCAAACCAATCAGGAAGACTATCCAAATGCATAGTGGAGCTGAGCGAATACAATATATAGTTCAAAATCAGAATATGTGCAAAGCCTCAAGTGCTCGCAGAATTCCTCATCGAATACCACATGATTTGGAAAGCGAACCTATACATTATAACGCACGATGGTCCTTATACATCGATAGAGCAAGCTCTAAACATGGCTCAAGTATGATCGTGAGACTTATCACCCCAACATAGGAGGTGATTGAACAATCCTTTAGACTAAACTTTGCGACCTTAAACAATGAGGCTGAGTACAAAATTATAGCCGGCATGCGGTTCGCATCGGCAATTAGAGAAAAATACATCAACTTATATTGCGATTCCCAACTAGTGAAAAAAAATTTATCGGGAAATACGAAACGAGGGACAACATAATGGAAGCATACTTGAAAGTGGTGAAAAATCTTTCAAAAAAAGTTCCTCGAATTCGATTTGGTTAAAATCTCCAGGAAGCAAAAAGACGCCAGCAGATGCCTTAGCAGCATTAGCTTCGACCACATATCCTCAAACAACGAGGATCATACCCAATCTTGACAGTAAAGGCGGCTTGCATCATACAAGAATCAAGTCAAGAATACAATGAAAACCCATACCTAGAAGATGTGGAGGAAGAAGAGATTCCCTTGGAAGCTGACAAGGTCGAAACGGAGATAGATTGGTGGATGGAGATCTTAGCGTACATCAAGGAAGGAATCCTGCCACCAAAAAATGGGATGTAAGAAAACTGAAAGCCAAAAGCGTGAGGTCCACCAAACTAGACAGATACCTCTACAAGTGGAGTGTCCAAGGACCATTTTTGAAATGCATATTCAGCCACAAACCCAGGAAGATAATAAGGGAGGTTCACGATGGATAATGATATCACTTGGTTTTAACACATTTTAGTGGGTATTTTTGCTTACTATTTGGTGTTATTCCAGTATTTTCCTTGTGTTTTAGCATATTTTCAGGAATTTAGGTGTTTGGGACGTTCTGGAGCGAAAATGATGATTTTTAGAAGAATTCGGGTGCAAATGGGCCAAATTGGGACAGAAGGATCGATCCATGCTAAAGCATGTCCGATCTAAGCATTTCAAAGAGGAGATCTATCGATCCTATCATAGATCGATCGATCCAAGCTCCTGGAGAACCTACAGATTTTTAGATCGATCGATCCACACAAGATCGATCGATCCTTTTTCAAGCACAGATCAATCGATCCAAGCATGGATCGATCGATCTCTTTACCTGAGAAAAAATGAATTCAAGAAAAAGACGCATTCGTCCTCAAGACCTATCAAGATTTTTCCTTATTATATTAGGTTTTTATTATTTTATTAGATCAATATAAAAGCCTTAGGCTTAGTTTTTAGGATAGAGAGACAATTATATTTGAATTACTTTTGAGAATTCAGAGCTTTTTCAGAGAGAAGAGATTTTCAACCCTTTATTTGGAGAAGAATTCTGAAACTATGTCTTTTACTTTAATACAATTCGAATTCTCTTTTATGTGTTTTCTTTTAATGATGATTGTTGATTGCTTGATCATGTCTGAGTAGTCACCTTGTTAGGTTGTAGGGTTTATCCCAGGGAAACCAGGTTTGGTAGTTAGGGTTTGACATAATGAATTTGAATTGTTAGGTTGTTAGTCTAGATCTGTTATCATTGCTTGAATTAGCCTAGTCGCCTAGTTCGTGATAATAGGTTGATAAATACAAAGGGATTTGGTTTAGAAACATGACCTAGTCTAGATGAGTAAGTGTCTCTGCTTGCGGAAGTATTGTCTTTGATGCTTATGAACATATCAAATCTGAAATCATTGCATGATTGCATTGTTTAAATACGACGGAAGTTTGTATTTGGTTATTTGATTATAGGGGTCTTATACTTCGGGAGGTTGACAACTACTTTCGTTAATAAATCCCACATCTCAACCTGAATTTCAAACCTGATAACCTGTGGAATTCCCTAACGCCTACCGTTTTCTCTAATTGCTTACAACCGTTTAAATTACTATCTTTTATTGTTGCTTTCAACCAAACAATCTTTCTTATTATCGTCTTATCTAGAAACGAACATTTAATTGTGAGTTGCATAATCTACTCTCTATGGGAAATCGACCCTATCTATACTATACAGATATGTTCCCTGCAGTGTAAAATTAGGATTAAAACCTTAGTCTATCATATTTTTGGTGCCGTTGTCGGGGATCAATTGTGCCTTTTAAGTTTTACTTAGCGTCTAGTCTAAGATTCTTTTTATTTTTCAGTGCTAATCTCGTTCTTTCTTCTTGTCTTTGTTTCGCAGGTGCATGAATACAAGATCTATAAAATCATCTGAATTAATCAACCTCACTAACGAATAATTAGCAAGAGTAGAACGCTCAAACCAGAAATCGAGAAAGAACGCAAGCTCTTCCAACATGATGGGAGACAATGTAGTTATCAACAATCCGGTCATACCTGAAGATCAAAACGTCCAGAACCCCAAGAAAGGACTACATCAGTTGGTGATTAGCCAGGCTGGAGGAAATGGCAATCAAGTGCCACCAAAACAGCAAGTAGGCAGTGATGGTAATCAAGACCTATCAGAACAAGTTAGAAATCGCCCACTACAGCAAAACAAGATACTAGTTGGAGACTTCAACAACCCTTAAGCTTTCCTCACCAATAGAAATGCTCTACACCCTTGCCAGCCTCAAAGACAGGACTACCAATTCCCATTTCAGCTTATCCAGTCGCTCATGAAAAATCAATTCCATGGTTTACCGACCAAGCACTCTATGGATCATATAGATAGCTTTGAGGACATAGGCAGCACCACCCAACTCAATGGAGTCTCTAAATACTTCATGCATTGTAAGCTCTTCAATCACTCTCTTCCTGATAGAGCTCTTAGATGGCTGAAATCGCTGCCTGCTAACTCTATAGAGACTTGGGATGAATGCAAATCAAAGTTTCTGAGTCATTTCTATACCTCTACAAGGACCAACAATCTGAGAAACAAGATTAGTCAGTTTCAGCAAGGTCTTGTACAATCATTTTATAAAGCATGGGACATGTTTAAGGAGCACCTTCGGGACTATCCTCATCATGGATTCTCTTAGCTAAGTCTTCTCAATACCTTCTATAGGGGTATAGAGCAGCAATATCGACTCTCTCTAGATACTGCTAGTAATGGTGACTTCATGACCAAGCCTGTGAATGAAGCTTATTGATAGACAATCTAGCTCAGAGAAATAGCAATCACTACCCCGACGATGATCGAAGAGTAAGATCATCCAGTTCAGAATCTTCTGATCTTAATGAGGTAAAGGGTCTTCTCACTCAACTTCTCCAGAAGAAAAGTGAGAAACATGCCAGTTTCACTGAGGATGTGGAGAAGATAGAGGCTGAATGTTTTTCTATTAAAGAAACTGAGAATGTCAAGGAAGTGAGCTATATTAATAGCAAGGGACAGAGAGTGTACACTCAAGCCTTTAATAAAGTAATCTCTCTTTGAGGAGTACTAATGTTTCTAATCCACAAGACAAGGTGTATCAAAACTAATTGCAGAGCTTTTTGCAAAACTCCGGACAAGCATTCGGTCGGAATTTAGGTGGAAGTGGTTTCCAAAAGAACCAGAATAGGAGTTTTGTGCATACCTCAATCTCAGGAGGGTTCCAAACGACCTCTCAACATGGGTTTAGCCAAACAACTCCACCTCAAGAAAAAAGGTCAAATGAATGATTAAGGAAATCCTAGAAAGCCAACAACGTTCTGAAAAGAACATGAATGTCAAGCTTGACAGCATGTATAATGATTTTAACAACAAGTTTGAGTCATTGTCAAATCATGTGAAGAAACTAGATCTGCAAGTGGCTCAAACCTCAGAAGCAGTTAAAAGACAAGCTGGTGTTCTTCCTGGGAAAGTGGAAGACAACCCAAAAGGCTACTACAAAGCCATAAATTCGGGTACTGGGAAGAAGAATGATGAGTCTGAAAATTCTGCAGTTTTTAGAAGTTTCGGTAATGATGCAGGAAAAGAGATCGATCGATCCTCCCAGGATCGATCAATCCAATCATCCATAAAAACCAAGAAGCAGCAGATCGATCGATCTGCATACTTGGATCGATTCAGGTGAAAAAATTGTCTCCGAGAAAAATGATCGATCAATCCACATTGGATCGATCGATCCATCGTACGAGACCTCAAAAAAAGTTGAGATCGATCAATCCCCTAGGGGTGTCAATGCGGGTCAACCCGCCCCATTTAACCTGCCCTGCTGTAAGCATGCTTTGTTTGCGGGTTATGGTGGGTCGGCTAGCATAAACCCGCAGTTCTAAATATTATAACCCTATCCCGCCCCACTTAATAGTCGCGGGTTTTTTGGGTTATCCGTGGACATCAAATTATGCAAACCAAATAAGTGTTTTAGTTTTCTTTTCTCAACAAATTTGATGAATAATAATATTAGCCAACATTAAACTATGCATTAATATAATACCTAACGCTTTTTATAATGAGAATTGAGAAATCATCACTATTTTTTAAAAAAAAGAAGCAAATGATAATCATTATTCTCTAAAATATCTTAATTAAAGTCTTATAGAAAGTGCATGCGTAACAACCATAAAACCATAAAAGTTAAAATCCATATAAATGTGCGAACAAATCACTCCATATATTTAAAAATTTGAAAGTAAAAAGTAAATTGAACTTATAATTAAAATAGAAAAAGCATCAAATCTTGAAATTTGTAGCCTAAAACCATGCATGTTTGTCCATAAAAACATGTTGTCATGTCCGCTGACCGTGCGGGTTTGTCCATGAAAACCCGCTGTCTGTATGGGCTCAACCCTCAACACCCGTTTTTTGGGCCTAAAAATTTGTAACCCAAAACCGCCCCGCAATAGAGCGGGTTAAGTGACGACCGCGGTTAGAAGCCCACATTAACACCCCTAGATTCCCCCCTGCAGACTGCTAATATTTCTAAAAAAACTCATTGAACTCAAGACTCAATGCCCAGAAGGGCCTAAAACATCTGCAGAAGAAGTTGTATACTATGATGAAGCTTCGAACCAGATTATCCCACTAATAAGACTTCAAAAGCTACAAGATCCTGGCGAATTCTTCGTTCCAGCCAAAATCAAAGGAGTAATCTTCATGGAATCACTTTGCGATACAAGGGCTAACGTTAACGTCATGTCCAAGACTGTTGCTGAGAATTTGGGACTAAAAGGAAGTAAACCATCAAAGCTGTCATTTATACTAGCTAACAACTTTGTCATATCCTCAAATGGATTGATCTCTAATGTGATGGTGCAAGTTGGAGATTGTGTTATTCCGCTCGACATCCATGTCATAGATACTCAAGGAAATTTAGATGCACAATTGGTTCTAGGATGACATTTTCTAGCATCCGTAGGAGCTGTGATACATATTCCTAAAAAAACGCATTTATCTCACAAAGATCAAGAAGGGCTATTATTATCCATTAGTACCCAACATCAGTGCTTAATATCAAGCCAAGTTTAGTACTAAAGAAGTCATTCCTGAAGTCTAGAAAGAAAAAGCTCAACCTTTAAGAAAGAGTGCAGCCCGTAGGATCAAAAAGAGAGGTAAGATAAACTTGACAAAGATCGAGGAGAATCCCCAACTGATCTTGAATTCTCAAACATCGATTGGAAATGGAATCAAGCATAGGGTGAAGAGTAATGAAATTCCAAAGCCTTCCTCAAAAGTCGAAAACAAAGGTCATGAGAAATAAAAGAAGATCAACAAGGAAATCCATCTTATTTTGATTCCTAAAACATTGGTCGAAGACGAAATTGAGTACAAGGTAAAGTGCAAAGGAACCTCAAAACCTTTTTCAAAAGTTAAGGCATTCTTTCCCTCAGATCTTAAGAACAAAGGGGAAGATTATTAAAAAAAGACGATGAGAAAGGTTCTGAAGATGCAAATTTCAGACTATGGTGGTTCTAGCAAAGCATCTATAGGTTCTAACTTAGTTACAACCTAGGAGGTAAGTTTGTCAAGCTTTCGACGTTAAAAAAGGCTGAGTGGGAGGCGACCCACTAATTCGGTGTTTTTGACTAGTAATATTTAATTTTGAGTCAGTTTAGATTTAGGAGACTAACTTATTGATTTTTAGTTGTGAGTTCAGAAGGAGAAGAACTGGTCAGAGGTTTAGATGGATCCATCTGTCTGTGGATCGATCGATCCATTGACTTTCAGAGAGTACTGATGAAACAGATAGATCGATCCGTCTATGGATCGATCAATCCAAACGACCAAAAGCCTTACGTAATAGTAGATCGATCGATCATTCTATAGATTGATCGATCCATCGATGATCAGGTAAGTTCCAACATTTGAACTCAAGTTTCATATATTTCTAGTTTCTTTCCTTCTCTTGGGTTTATTTTCACACAGGAACGGTGTGATTTAATTCTGGGGGAGGGTACATAGCTACTAACCATGCTTTGAGGCTTTGTGGATGTTTCATCATTTTGGTGAAAATTTTAACAACAAAAAAATTGATTTAGTTGAGTCTAGTCTAGTCGAGGAACAATGACCAGAATCTATGATGATTATTAGCCTAGTGTGAGTTTAGAATTGATTTCCATTTGATTACTGACTTAGATAAACTAATGCTTTTAGGTTCGGAACCCCATTGATTGCTTGATATTCTTTTGAAAGTCTAGTCTTTTGGATTGTTGATGAATTGAAGCTATCTCTACCTTGATATGACTTAAATTGATCTTAAATTTTCTTATCTATAATGTTGTAATACTTTGAGCTAGGTATTTTTATCTTCAGCCCTCTGTAAAACCAATAGTTCTTTCAGTACGATTCCGATCCCCTTCTCCTTCCCTTCAATAAAAAACTGCTAAAAAAAGAAAAAAAAAAGAAAAGACGAAAAAAGAGAAGAAAAAAAATGAATAAATAAGTGAGAAAAATGAGAAGGAAAGGACGGGATCCGAAGTGGCTCGATACTCGAATTGGTATGGGGATCTTGAATGACGGATACTCTCGAGCGTTGATCGATACCCCATAGATAAGAATGCACCTGTTTGAACTTAATTTAGGCTAATGAGCTGGTTGATAGGATTTGATAGTTTGATTAATTTGGGATTTAGAGTAGAAAGTATGTTGGTTAGATTATGTGGTGGTGAACAATTTATTTTGCAAAGGTTTTTTTAGGATTAGTGTCTTCTACTTTCCGATTTCTGAACTGAACGTTGCTGAGATTCTGAGAGTTCCTATGTGGTTTTCAAACCTCTTCTCAAGACTTGATTTTGCTTCACTTGAGGACAAGAAAAGATCTAAGTCTGGGGGAGTTGATATCACTTGATTTTAACCCTTTTTAGTGGGTATTTGATATCACTCAATTTTGATGTTTTAGTGGGTATTTGTACTTGCTATTTGGCACCATTCGAGTGTTTTCCTTGTGCTTTTGGAATATTTTCATATCTCTAGGTCTTTTGGACGTTTTGTAGCAAAAATGTGGATTTGTGAACAAAATGGATGCAATTTGACAAATGCAGAAGCATAATTCAGCAGAAGAGCCAAACTTTTGCCAATTTTTGAAGATGCTCCCATGAATGGATTGAGCTGAAATTTTGACTCAAGCTGTCTCGCAGAAGAAACATGTGTAGCACGTGTGGAACTAGATCGATCGATCCCTGTGGAGATCGATCAATCTAGAAGATCCTCAAGACTTACAGAAATTAGGATCGATCGATCCCATCTTAGATTGATCGATCCACACCTGGATAGATCGATCCCTATGCTCGAGTAAACTAGAAGATTTCCAAAAAGACGTTTTGGTCCTCAAGACTTATCATTGGTTTTCCTTATTGGGTTTTAATTTTTTTCTTTTATTTATAAGCTAAAATCGTAGGGTTTTTAGAAAGAGAGAATTCATTACTTTATTTTGAGAGCCTTTCCGAGAGAGACGAATCCCGACACCTGTATTTGGAGAATAATTCCGAACTCTCTTATTTTATTGAATTTGGTTTTTTGAATATGTCTTCTTTATCTATGATTTTTGATTGCTTAACTATGTCTGAGTAGTCTCCTTGTTAGGTTTTAGGGATTTCCCAGGGAAAACAAGTTTTGATAGTTAGGGTTTGACGTTAATGGATTCAATTTGTTAGGTTCTTAGTCTAGATTTGTTATCAATTCTTGAATTAGCCTAATCACCTAGTTCATGATTTTAGGTTAATAAATACAACGGGATTTGGTTTATTTAATCTCACCTAGTCTAGATGATTAAGTGTCTCTACTTGCGGGAGTATTGTCTTTGATTTAATTATCTAAATTTAGAGATCTAATATTTCGGGAGAAGGTTAGTCTTTATTTCTTTGCAATTCTATCGTATAGATCTAATACTTTGGGAGGAGATTAATCTGTTGTTCTCGTTTGAGTTGGGAACTATTTTCATTTGTTAATACTACTTGTCAACTCGAACTTCAAACCTTAATACATGTGGAACTTTCCTATCGCCTAGCGTTTTAGTTTATTGATTTACATTCGTTTTTAATTATTGATTTTATTTTTAATCATTCCAAAAAAGTTTCTCTTTTATTTCTGTCTTAGCTAGAATCGACTTTAGAACTGAGAGTCGCAGTGTCTGGTCTTTGTGGGATTCGTTCCTTTACTATACTATAGTGATCTACTCTATGCAGTGTAGTTTTGGGAATAAAACATGAACCTATCAGATTTTTGGCGGTGTTGCCGGGGACCAATTGTGACTTTTAAGTTTTACTTAGAGTCTAGTCTAGGATTTTTATTTCTTTTAGTACTAATCATATGAATTGCTCAAACTCACTAACGAAGAACCTGCAATACTAGAACGTTCAAACCGGAAATCTCGAAGAAGCGCTAGTTTGTCCACAACAATGGCTGACATCATTATTCCGAATCTGATCATTCCCGTAGTTCAAAATTTCCAAAATCCTCCTGGATTGCAACAGATACAGCAGTTGGCGCTCAACCAACAAGGAGGAAACAAAAATCAAGTGTTGCCGAGACATCAAGAAGGAAACGACAACTGAGGAGCTGGAAACAAATATTAAGGCGGCGGTAATGGTGATCAAACCCACAAGAACTGATTCAAAACCGCCCACCTCTCCAAGACCGGGTACTAGTTGGCGACTTCAACAATCCTGAAGCTTTCCTAGTCAATAGGAATGCTCTCCACCCTCGCCAGCCTCAAAGACAGGACTACCAGTTCCTGTTTCAACTCATCCAGTTGCTAAGGAAAAACGAGTTTCATGGTTTGTCTACTGAGTACCCTAAGGACCACGTCAATAGTTTTGAAGACATTTGTAGCACAACTCAGCTCAATGGAGTCTCTAATGACTTCATGCATTGTAAGCTCTTCAGTTACTCTCTTGCTGATAGAGCTCTCATATGGCTTAAGTCGTTGCCCACTAACTCCATAGAGACTTGGGATGAGTGTAAAGCCAAGTTTCTAAATCAATTCTACACCTCCACCAGAACTAATAATCTGAGAAGCAATATGTCTCACTTTCAGCTAGGTCTGGCGGAATCTTTTTATGAAGCATGGGACGGGTTTAAAGCGTACCTTCGGGATTTTCCCCATCATGGATTTTCTAAGCTAAACCTCCTCAACACTTTTTATAGAGGCATCGATCAGAGAAATATCAGCTCTCTCTCGACACAGCCAGCAATGGCGATTTAATGACCAAACCCGTGAATGAAGCCTATAAGATGATTGACAACCTTGCTGCTAGCAATAACAACCACTATCCTGACTATGATCGAAGAGTACGGTCATCTAGTTCAAATTATTCTGAATTTTCAGAGGTAAAAGAGCTTCTTGCTCAGTTTCTCAAGAAACAAAATGAGAAGCATGTCAGTTTTGCTGAGGATGTAGAGAATGATAAGGTTGATTGCTTTGCTATCAACGAACCTGAGAACATAGAAGAGGTGAGCTATATCAATAGCCAAGGCCAAAGAGTCTACAATCAAGGCTACAATCCAGGTTATAACAAAGGTAATCTCTCTTGGAGGAGTACAAATATTGCAAATTCTCAAGATCAATCATATCCTCCCCAACAAAACACCTTTGTGCAGAAGTCTAGACAATCATTTGGCATGAAATCAGGTGGTTTTCAACAAGCATGTCAACCTTTTAGCAAGAAAAAAAGATGGAGTTAATGCTGAAGCTGATCTTGGAAAGTTAACAACAACCTGAGAAGAACCTGAATGTGAAGTTGGATAGCATGTATAATGACTTGAACAACAAGTTCAGTCGTTATCTACTCATGTGAAGAAGCTGGATTTAGAATTAGCTCAAACTATAGAGGCCGTTAAGAGACAAGCTTGTGTGTTACCTGGAAAGGATGAAGATAATCCTAAAGGATATTGCAAAGCCATAAACTCGAATTCTGGTGAAAAGAAAGATGAGTCTAAGAAACTTGCATATTTTCGAAGTTTCATAAATGATTTAGAGGTAGGATCAATCAATCCAAATTTACGTAAGGTGCCAGAGACTCTAGATCGATCGATCTGACTTGGATTGGTCGATCCATCCAAAACAAAAGCTCTCAGAAAAATAGATCGATCTATTTCCAAAAAATAAAGAGATCGATTGATCCATGAGTGGATCGATCGATCCCCCTATGCAGCCTGCATGACTTTCAAAACAACTTGAAAAAGTCCATATCTCATGCCCAAATAAACCTCAGACTTCTAATGAAGAGCATATGTACTATGACGAGGTTTCTCACCAATTTCTTCCACTCAGAAGACTTCAAAATTTAGCAGATCCAGGTGAATTCATAATTCCAGTTAAGGTCAAAGGAGTTCTCTTCAAGGAATCACTTTTTGACACTAGTGCTAATATTAACGTCAAGTCTAAATTGGTCGCTGAAAAGATGGGACTAAAAGATATCAGACCATCCGGGATGTCTTTTGCATCAGCTAACAACTTCGTTGTATCTTCAAGTGGTTTTATGTCTGCTGTGATGGTACAAGTTGAGGATTGCATAGTTCCTATCGATTTCCATGTCTTTGACACAAATGGAAATTCAGAAGGGTCACTAGTTCTGGGAAGACCTTTCTTAGCATCTGTAGGAGCTGTGATGCATGTGCCCAAGAAGCGCATACATATCACGAATATCAAGAAAACGTACTATTATTCAGTAGTACCTTACATCCCTATATCAAGGATCATCATGATCAGAGAAGTAATAGCGGCACAGACTTCTCCAGCTGAATCTAAAGATTATGATGTCAAAGTCTTGCACAAGGAATCTCAAATATCAATCAAGGGTTCAACCCCAAAAGTCAAGAAAAGGGGTAAGATAAACTTGAAGAAGATTAATGAGAATACCGAGCTAGGTTTGACTAATTAGGAAATGGTTAAAGGTGCTCTAGAACCATCTTCAAAGGACAAAAAAAACGGTGAAAGGAATTTGAAAGAGGTCAAAAAGAACACGCATCTGACTTTGATTCCTAAGTCATTGAGCAAAGAAGGGGTCGAGTATAATGTAAAGAGTAAGGATTTTCCAAAACCTTTCTCTAAGGTTAAAAATCCCTTTGCTCAAGATCTTAAGGACAAGGGAACGGATTTCAAAAAGGCATCAATGAGTAAATTGTTGAAGTTGCAGATCTCAAAAGTGGACAGTTGCTCTATCGCCTCTATTGATGTTAAATAGAGCGCTGAGTGGGAGGCAACCCACTGATTTGATTTTTTTGTTTTATTTGGATTTTTTTTTGAGTCAGTCCTGTGAGTTTACTAACCTATTAATTTTTTGTTGTGAGTTTAAGAAATGTTTCAGGAAATCTCAGGAAAATTTGTCGGACATAAAGATAGATCGATCCGTCTATGGATAGATCAATCCATGCCCATGGATCTCTAAAACGTTATTAGAGATCGATCAATCCGTCTAGGGATCGATCGATCCGTCGTTATTTAGAAGCCAGTCGATCTCTTATCCCAGGTAAGTATTGAGACTCTTTTGAACTATTCGTTTAATCTATTTATTTTTATTCTGGTCATTATTCCTTCTCTTGGATTTATTTTCACACCGGGACGGTGTGAAGTAAGTTTTGGGGAGGGAGTATAGCTAATACCAATATTTTGTGTCTTTTTGGATGTTTCATCATTTTGGTGAAAATTTTCAAAATGTTTCGTTTTTGATTTAGTCGTGTCTAGTCGAGTCGAAAGAACAATGACCAGAATATGTGATGATAACCAGCCTAATGTGAGTATAGTATTGATCTTTTTAGATTACTGGCCAAGATTTAACTGCTATGTTTTGGATTGGAATCCCATTACTGATTGTTTTGCTTCTGAAAGTCCGAGTATTTTGAATTGTTGATGATTTGATGCTAGCTCTGCCATGATAGGACTTAATTTGAACTTAATTTCTCTTGCTTATGGTGGTAAAATACTTTGAAAGCTAAGTGCCTTTCTCTTCAGTGTTCTGTAAAACCAAAAATTTCTTTAAGTATGATCCAGATCCTTTTTCTCTCTCTCTTCAGAAAATAAAAAAACGGTTCAGAAAAAAGGATGAAAGCGTGACCTAGAAGTCCGTAGTCAACCCCAGCAAATTGCCGGCTGCTTTTAAAAATGAAAAGAAAGAAAAGTGCAGAAATTCGAAAAAGAAAAGAAAAAGAAAAGCAGTTAAAAAAAGAGAAAAAAAGGAAGTGAGAAAGGGGGAAAAAGGGTCAGGACCAGAAGTTGATTGATGCTCTGTTTGGTATGGGCATTTTGATAGAAGAGGTATTTGCTCGCATTGATCGATACCACATAAGTGAGAATGCATTTATCTTAACTAAATTGAACTTAATGAGCTGGTTGATATGACTTGATGGTTTGATTGATATTGGATTTAGAGTAGGAAACATGCTTTTAGTTATGTGGTGGTAAACGGTTCATTCATAATGGTTGTATAGGATCAGTATCTTTTGAGTTTGATATTTATGCCTGAGGTTTATGAGATTTTGAGAGTTCTTTTTCAAACCTTTTCTCTACATTGGGTCTTACTCACTTGAGGACAAGCAAAGATCTAAGTCTAGGGGAATTGATATCACTCGATTTTGATGCATTTTAGTGGGTATCTATACTTTTTATTTGGAACCATTCGAGTGTTTTCCTTGTGTTTTTGGCATATTTTCATGTTTCTAGGTGTTTTGGACGTTTTGGATCAAAAAAGTGGATTTGTGCACAAAATGGATGCAATTTGACAAATACAGAAGCAGAGTTCACAAGAAGAGCCAAACGTTTGCCAATTTTTGAAGATGCTCCCATTAATGGATCGAGCTGATATTTTTTCTCAAGGTGGCCACGTGAATTAGCTTTCATATGAAAGTGATTTGAGGTTAATACATTGGTGCAATCAAAAGTTATGGCGATTTTGCAGAAGACTAGTCAAGCTGTCTCACAGAAAAAAGATGTGCAACACGTGTGGAAGTAGATCGATCGATTTCTGTGGAGATCGATCGATCAGAAGATCCTCAGACTTACAAAAATTAGGATCGATTGATCCCATCTTAGATCGATCGATCCAGACCTGGATCGATCGATCCCTATGCTCGAGTAAACTAGAAGACTTATCATTGGATTTCCTTATTGGGTTTTAATTTTTTTTTCTTTTATTTGGTACTATATAAGCTAAAAGCTTAAGGTTTTTAGAAAGATTGAATTCATTACTTTATTTTTAGAGCTTTTCTGAGAGAGACGAATCCCGACACCTGTATTTAGAGAAGAATTATGAACTCTCTTATTTTATTGAATTTGGTTTTTTTGAATATCTCTTCTTTATCTGTGATTGTTGATTTCTTAGCTATGTTCTAGTAGTCTCCTTGTTAGGTTTAAGGGATTTCCCAAGGAAAACAGGTTTTGATAGTTAGGGTTTGACGTTAATGAATTCAATTTATTTAGGTTCTTAGTCTATATTTAGTATAAATGCTTGAATTAGCCTGATCACCTAGTTCATGATTTTAGGTTAAGAAATACAAATGGATTTGGTTTATTTAATCTGACCTAGTGTAGATTATTAAGTGTCTCTGCTTGCAGGAGTATTGTCTTTGATGCTTATGAACATATCGAGTCTGTAATTTCTACATGATTTAATTGTCTAAATTTAGATATCTAAGATTTCAGGAGAAGGTTAGTCTTTATTTCTTAGCAATTCTATCGTACGGATCTAATACTCCGAGAGGAGATTAGTCTGTTGTCGTCTTTTGAGTTGGGAACTATTTTTATTTGTTAATAGTGCTTGTCAACCTGAACTCCAAACCTTAATACATGTGGAACTTCCCTATCGCCTAGTGTTTTAGTTTATTGATTGATATTCATTTTTAATTATCGCTTTTATTTTAAATCGTTTGAAAACATTTTCTCTTTTATTTATGTCTTATCTAGAATCAACTTTAGAACTGAGAGTCGCACTGTCGGGTCCTTGTGGGATTCGACCTTTTACTATATTATAGTAATCTATTCTCTGCAAAGTAGTTTAGGGAATTAAAACCTCAACCTATCAGTATTTATACTTACTATTTGGTGTTATTCCTGTATTTTCCATGTATTTTTAGCATGTTTTCAGGAATTTAGGTGTTTGGGACGTTTTGGAGCGGAAAGGGTGATTTTTAGAAGAATTCAAGTGCAAATGGGCCAAATTGGGACATAAGGATCGATCCAGGCTAAAACATTTTTGATCCAGGCATTTCATTGAGGATATCGATCGATCCTATCATAGATCGATCGATCCAATCTCCTGGAGAACCTACGGATTTTTAGATCGATCTATCAACACAAGATCGAGCGATCCCTTTTCAAGCACAGATCAATCGATCCAAGCATGGATCGATCAATCCCTTCACATGAGAAAGAATGAATTCAAGCAAAAAGACGCATTCGTCCTCAAGACCTATCAAGAGTTTTCCTTATTATATTAGGTTTTTCTTATTTTTTTAGATCAATATAAAAACCTTAGGCTTAGTTTTTAGGATAGAGAGACAATTAGATTTGAATTACTTTTGAGAATTCAGAGCTTTTTCAGAGAGAAGAGATTTTCAACCATGTACGTGGAGAAGAATTTTGAAACTCTGTCTTTTACTTTTAATACAATTCGAATTCTCTTTTATGTGTTTTCTTTTAATGATGATTGTTGATTTCCTGGTCATGTGTGAGTAGTCAACTTGTTAGGTTGTAGGGTTTATCCCAGGGAAACCAGGTTTGGTAGTTAGGGCTTGACATAATGAATTTGAATTGTTAGGTTCTTAGTCTAGATATGTTATCATTGCTTGAATTAGCCTGATCACCTAGTTCATGATATTAGGTTAATAAATACAAAGGAATTGGTTTAGAAATCTGACCTAGTCTAGATGAGTAACTGTTTCTCCTTGCGAAAGTATTGTCTTTGATGCTTATGAACATATCAAATCTGAAATCATTGCATGATTGAATTATTTAAATACGGGGGAAGTTTGTATTTGGTAATTTGATTATAGGGGTCTAATACTTCGGGAGGAGATTAATCTGTCTTTGTATTTTGAGTTGAGAACTACTTTCATTAATATATCTTGCATGTCAACATGAACTTCAAACCTGATAACCTGTGGAATTCCCTAACGCCTAGCGTTTTCTCTAATTTCTTACAACCGTTTAATTTACTGTATTTATTATTGCTTTAAATCAAAAAATCTTTCTTATTATCGTCTTAGCTAGAAACAAAAATTTAACTGAGAGTCGCACAATCTGATCTCTGTGGGAAATTGACCCTATTTACTATAAAGATCTGTTCTCTTCAGTGTTGAATTAGGATTAAAATATGAGTCTATCAGATCATGTGGAAATTATTCAGGCGGCAGAGCCCTAGCATTCACAATTAAAAGAAATGGTTATTATTATCTTACAATGATAACTGATTTCTAGAAATATGCGATGAGATGCGAAAAAAGGCCAAAACATGCTCCTCTAATCTATCGGCCAACCGAGGAGATGCATTCAACTACTGCTCCATACCCGTTTATGCGATGGTCAATGGACATAATTGGCCCAATGCATAGGTCAAAGAAAAAGCGCATCCTATTGGTATTAACTTATTATTTCTCCAAATGGATTGAAGCGGAGTCCTACAAAAAGGTCAAGTCCAAGAACATCAAAGCCTTCATTTGGAAGAACATAATATGACGCCACGGCATCCCTCATGAAACTCACACAGATAACGGTCCCCAATTCACCTCAGATATAGTTAAGAATTTTTCTAAAAGAATGAGAATCAACCTCACTTACTCGACACCTTTCTACCCTTAGACGAACGGCCAAGCTGAAGCCACCAACAAGACCATATTAGATGGGCTTAAGAAAATATTGGACACAAAGAAGGAAAATGGGTTGAAGAATTTGAAGGAGTAATTTGGTCATATTGAGCAACCCATATGAGGAGAACAGACGATTCTCCATTCACTTTAGTCTATGGAACGGAGGCAGTAATACCCGCCGAGACATAAGTGCCCAGTCTGAGGAGGGAGTTAGCTCGGTAGAACATCGACCAAAACGAGCATATGATGATTGAAATTCCCGATAAAATCGATGAGAGAAGGGACCAAGCAATGGTACGCCTGCAAAATAATCAGAACGTCGCGCACAATGTTATAATATGAAGATCAGACAGAGATGCTTTATCTAAGGAGAGCTGGTGCTGTGCAAAGTTTTTCCCGCTCGGGCTGAAAAGAACGTAGGAAAGTTCGGAATCATATGGGAATAACCGTACAAGGTTTCGAAGATCATCAAACCAGGAGTGTATGAACTATAAGATGAGGATGGCACCAAAGAGAAACATCCATGGAACGCTCAACATCTCAAGAAATTTCATTGTTAAAGACCCCTACAATTATTTTTCATTGCCTTTTTATATACGCTCTTTGTAATCCTTATCAATGAACTACGGTCGAGGCTTGATACCTGAGGTAGGGGTAAGTACGCAACTCTTTAGCGAATTCAGCTCCAACTATTAATAAAATACGAACGATCTCCCAACACGTAGTCTCTCTTCCTCAAATTTTTATCAAAAAATGGGGGAGATGTAACCATTCCTTCGTCTTTACCCCACCAGTCAGTCTCTTTTCCTTAAATTTTTATTATAAAAAATGGGGGAGATGTAACTGGTCTTTCCTCTATACCCCAGCACTCAGTCTCTCTTCCTTAATTGTTTTTATCAAAAATGGAGGAGATATAATTGTTCCTTCGTCTTTACCCCAACACTCAGTCTCTCTTCCTTAATTATTTTTATACAAAAATGAGAGTGATGTAACATTTCCTTCATCAAATCATCACGTCCAACCTCATCAAAAACCAACCACCTTTTGTAGGTATACCTCACAACATCCTGGGGGGAGATGATTGCAAGCCTTGTCAGGAGCCAAACAAATCTTCACCCAAACTTCGACCAATGAAACAGAGACAAACAATATAAACCCAAATACCTGCGTCACTAACCAAATTTTAGAAGCATTGGGGGTGTCAAAGACCTCAACTAACAAAAGTCGCAGAAACAAGTCACTTACACCTTGGTATTTGCCAATAACCTTGACGTAATCAGGGGGAGAACACAACACAATGCCACCGTACCCAATATCTCAAACAAATGGTAAACAATTCAAAAAATTCAACCTTGTTACAATTACTTCTCAATAGGAAAATAATAATATAATACATAACACATTGTTGACATGACCAATCATACAATACATTGCACACCCCCCCCAGTGGGTAGTAGCCTGAGTAACCCTCAGCATTAAGCGCCAAAGTTGAGCCCCATCTTGGAAAAATGCATTAAAACGTGTTACAAAAGTCTTTAACGGTTGAAATTTTGGTCACATATCTAACTTAGATTTCTCGCATAAACATGATATTCTGTCGCAATAAACTTAACATCGAAACATGTAAGCTTTTACTAAACAGAGAATCGGGTATAATGACACTTA
Organism: Iberis pinnata; assembly: GCA_900406425.1. Lineage (NCBI taxonomy): Eukaryota > Viridiplantae > Streptophyta > Magnoliopsida > Brassicales > Brassicaceae > Iberis > Iberis pinnata. The sequence goes on along the minus strand of OVBE01000018.1, from coordinate 37,566 downwards.
TGTAAAACCAAAATCTACCCAATTCGAATAAACATATGCAAGTAGAATGTAACTGTAAAGTAAGCTCTAAAGCCAACCAAAATGAAAAACAAGCCGTTCAAACAACAAAAGAGAAGGTTGGGGTCCAAACATTCAAAGAAAATTTAAAAGGTTCAAGTAAAAGCCTCCTCAGGTAACCATGTTATAAAAACAAGCAACGTAAAAAAAAGAAATAAAGGAGGAGAAGAGATGAAAACCGCAGACGATCACTCCATCACATCCTTATCACCTTCTCATCTTTGTTGGCTTCCTTGTTATTTGTTGTAGCTTTTGTCCCGGTCTGAACGGCCACTTCCAAGACCTTATCCAGTGCTGTCCCAATATTCTTCCCATCGTTTCTAGTCCCAGTATCCTCCGTTTCCTCCTCTGCAAATATTTTCTCCTTATCAGACATAGATTGCCTTCACCCTAGCTGGATCAAGAATAGACAAATTAGTACCATAAGGATTGAAAACCTCATAATGTCTCATCCTAGGAGATTCATCGGAACGACCGCTATACTCACACAAGACTGTAGTCGCAACTCAATCATTCTACACATTCAATACTTTGTAACTGAGCTGCTCCAGCTTTGCAACCCTGATCTGCTTCCAACTCAGCCTTCTCCGATTTGAGTGTAGATTCCTCCCACAGCACGATATTGATCAACTCCATGTTCCCTTTAATTTGTGGAACCTACAACAATTTTTCTTTGTAAACTCTCTCATTCACAATTTACCTTCAACCCAATCAATCCTCACATCAAATTTCTCAGTCAGATTCTTGTCCCGTTCTTTAGCCTTCTCCGCCACCATCATTTCCACACTTTCATGAACCTTATTCAGTTCAACTGTAACTCTCTTTGCCTTCTCCTCCAACCTTTTCCTCACTTTGTCATGACATGTTGTACCCTCGTTCATCCTGGCTATTTCTCTCTTACTCAAATTCTCAAGCTCGATAACTTTGGCCTTTAGCTTACTGTTCTCCTCAGTAAGCGCCTCCAGTTTGTTCACAGCTGCCCTGAGCTCTGAGAGAGCTTTGTTAGCATGAGCAGCAGTCTCCTCAACAAGTTCAATACCTGAGTTTTGTTTAGCATTCCGCAGTTCATCATCGAGCATGCCCACCAACGGGTTAGCCTAAGCCGCAGTCTGCATCAGAGAATTCATTTACTCATAACCACCAAATAAAGAAAAAACTTAGAAATTAACTACCAGGGGGAGAAGATGCCTTGGTATGAGAGCGAGCCCAATCCATATACTTCTTTTGAATGGCCAGCATCCTGTGATCATATACTCTTGGTCCCTCCAACGTGAGCCTTGACATCAGATCGACGCAAAGATCATTGTCTCTAACTATCGAAACTTCCAGTATATAGGAGAAGCTGAAGGAAAAACCTCCAAAGTCATGCGATCCAATTGGAGAAGGTTCCAGAGGGCAACTCTTCTTTTCCGAATGAGTTTCTCTATGACAAATGGTGCAACAAATAAGAGGCGGATGAATAGAAGTTCCAGCAGTCTTACCGTGTTGCATACCACCCCTAGAAGAATCAGAAACCTCAATCATTTCAACATCTTTGGTTTGCTTCTCCATGGGAGCCGTGACCGCCAACGTCTTTTTGGGATCCCCAGAACCTGAAATCCCTTGAAGTCCTTGTTCTTGCGAGCCTCACAATACGATTTTGGCTACTTCATGATGTCTATAATAGAAGGATTAAGAGACAGAGTATCTACAGAAGAATTACATTGCTTTAGAAATCGAGGAGTCTGGAACAGACCAAAAGGAAACATCAACTTTTATTCGAGTACTTACTTGAAAAGGACTCGGAGGGCGGTGCTAGCGAAAACAAAGAATGGAGGATCCTTTCCCTAGTAAATGTGCTCTAGTTGTTCAAAGAATTGTTCTCCAAAAGATTATGGTTCTTTAAGTACCCAGAAGAAGGATCTTCAACAGCCGTTAGATGCATAGCTGAAATAACAAAGAAGGGAACCAATCAATGAATACAAACGATTAAGAGAGAATTAAGTTATTTTTTCCGAATTAGGATATTTGAAAGCGGAAACAAAATAAAGAAGGGGTCATTCAAGAGTTATCACACCAATTGATCTAGACCACCCGGACTGCAAATTCGCATAACCTTTTGTCCCAAAAGAAAAATCGTTCCCAATCGGTTTTGTCCTTATACATTTTCCCTGTGATGAACCCTTGGTTAGGTTTGTTTTTGATGTACCAGATACCACCTTTCAGACTCCTCTTAGCATGGTGATTTCTTCAATCATGTTGCATCTTAACTCGAACACATTTTTTCAAGCAGGAATCATCAATAATAACAACTAGCAAACACCTTTCGGTTGCATTGGCTAAGTGCCATCCCACGACGTGGAGGTAAGGAACTAGCAGTTCTGAAACCAAAAACTAGAGTCCAAAATTTTTGAAGAACACCTTGTAAATCCTTCACAAACACGGGAGGAGGAGAATGTGAGAACTGACATGGTCGAGGGATCAAATAACAGTTATCGATTGAGAAATCAAAAAATTTCCAAATTAGCACAATTGATTATGCCAAATATCGTAGCCAAGAAGGACATGATCGTTGGAGCAGCGATAACCATAGATTTCTTCCTAAGATCATAGGGGTTCCAACACTGGCGCCGATCACGGTTTGAGACGATGAGCTTCTACTCCTTGAGCAAAGAACGAGCTAACTGACCATGATTGGAAGGACGTTTTCGACAACAAAGTAGGTAGGAAAAGAGAGCCAAAAGAACGGGAAAGAAAATGGGAGGGAAATCAGAGAAGGCAGAAGCGAAATCAGAGAGGAGAAGCAGAACCCTAGCTAAGTTAGAGAAATAAAACTTAGAATATTTTACCTTATCACATCAAAGAGAGAGAGAAACTGTGGTTGAAATTGGAGTGGGAAAGACGATTCCTTCCTAAAATTTTAAATCCTTTGGAGAAGGATCATCTCGAATCACAACAACAAGAAAGAATTCAATTTGAAGAAAGATGGTTGACTCGAAATCCTGAGATCATCAGCTAAGTTTTCGAAGGTCATCCAGTTCGCCAAACTCTATAGAAGAGATCGGAGCTAATATGTTGGCGTTAAAATCATCTCAGTAGGATTTCATCTTGTTCATGAAGAAAGAACTCATAATGCTAAGTATATAAGGACCTGAGGATGATCTATCAAGATTTTCGACTTGAGTACATTTAAAGAATGCTTGAGCACTCAATGTTTGATATGATATGAGTGGAAAAAGGGACAACCCGATCAGAAAAGGACCAAGTCGGAACCGCTACGTGTTTCATAGGATACGCCAAGATAGTGGGATCGCAGGAAGTTACATTCAGGGAGAATATCAGAACTGTAGCCTAAGATATCCACAAACTTCAGCAGGAATTTAAGAAAACTCGAGTGGTATAAACAGAAGAAAGGAAAAAGAGAAAATGATATTTTTCCAAATTTGATATATTATTCTTTGTACACAAGCTCAGGCTTTAGAGCATATTACTTAATACAAATTCATATTGATATATTCTATTTTTCATATCGATTGTTGTTTTGATTTGTTCTTGTTAAGAAAAAATTCTACGAGTTCCTCGTCTTAATTTTTATGAATTTGTTTTGTAGATTTTAGCATCCACTAAAATCGAGGTACTAGAATAACTACTAGTTTGTTAGGTAGTTATATGAGTCATTTAAGAGTCTGTTAAAGTACATACTTGATGTAGATAACATTTGGTTAGTTAATGAGAAATCTCTTTATTTATTTTTGAACTAAGATCTTTGATATGGTATCAGAGCAAAAATTGTTCTGTGATCTTTTGCTTCTTCTTCAATGAGTGTTTCATCTTTTTGGCTTCTTCTTCTTTACTTTTCAGCTGGAATTCTTCAAATATGTATTCAGATTTTTCTTCTTCTTTAGTTTCTTTCTGGTTTAGATTTTTCGGACTTTTTTCTTCTTCATTTGCAATTGAATCTGTTCTACAATGGCAGCGACAGATCGAGATTCTTATGAGAATCCTTACTATCTTGGTGGCAATGATAATTCCTCGTTAACTCTCGTCACCGATCGTCTTACTGAAGCTACGGATTAGAATTTTCGGGAGCAATTTATGCGAATGGCGCTTAATGGCCGTAATCTTGATTAAAACGCTTGGTCGCGGTGTAATGATGTGGTAAAATGATGGCTCATGTACTCTGTTTCAAAAAATCAATTGGTCAAAGCCTTTTATTTGTCAAGACTGCTCATGAAATCTGGAACAATCTGAGCAAACGCTTCAAGAAATACAGTTCTTCAAGATTGTATCATGTTAAACAACAACTTCATCCACTACGTCAAGGTGCTCTTGATGTTGATACATACTACAACAAATTTGTGACTATTTGGGAAGAAATAAAGAAGACTCATGCTAATCCAACCTATAAGTGTAATACTTGCACATGTGATCTAGATAACAATGGCATATGCAATTTGAAAAGGGTACTATGAGGAAATTTTTGTTTGGCTTAAATGAGACAGTTAGAGCATAAATCATAATGTTGGGTCCTTTACCATATTTAGAAAGAACTTTCAATCTTGTCATTCAGCATGAGCATTAATCCTTCTTGAAGTTGAATCCTCATTCTCGGACAATGATCTTTCAAACTTCAACTTAACTTGTTGTTTCTTCTCCAACTTACTCAAACGAAGATGTTAATGCATCAGTTCATTATGCAAATCATATGTTCAAAAACCAAGGTATGTGTGCACTTATTGTGGTCTACAAGGTCATATGATCAATCGTTTTTATAAGCTTCATGGTTATCCACCTTGATACAAGAACAACAAAACACAAGATTCTTCAAGATCATATGCAAATCAGAATGTAAAACCACAAGACTCACGAGTTATCAACACACATAAACAAGGGAATTTCAAGGGTGGTCATAACAATATAGTCCCTAATGTGATCACTACAACTCCAGCTGTCCATGATCACTATCATGTCATCTCCAGTGCTATGGCTCAATTTTCTCCTGAGCAAGTTCAACATTTGGTGAATCAGTTACATACTTAAGTTCGAAATGCATCTCCTAATATTACTGAAAAAGGAGAAAACACTCAATATTCTACTTCCGCTAGTATATCTTTTACCAATTCTACTCATTTTTTTCTGATTATTTGATTATAGACTCTGGTGCTTCTTCCCACGTTTGTTGCAATCTGTCTATGTTCACCTCTATATCTCATGTCCCTGACATGATAGTGACATTACCATATGGGTCCAGCATCATCATAAATCATTCATGAACAATTTCCATTTTAGATAATTTACTTCATTACTCATCAAATTCTGTAACCTTTTATCCTACCTTTTGTTCTTTAGGAGTTTATTCAGGACTTGATGATTAGAAGGGGTAAACTTCATAAGATCCTATACTCTAGATGCTACTTTCAATCCCATCTACATCATCTTTTGTTGGAAACTTCACTTTAGGTTCATTTTTGTGCAATCAAAGACTTGGACATTCTGATTTTTCGAAATTATAAACTCTTTCACAAGATTTATCTCTTTCTAAAACAATTTACAAGAATCAATGCATTGTCAAATTGTTATTTTGCCAATAAAAGCGTTTATCCTTTCCTTTTCATAATAATTTTGCATAAAATCCTTTTGATTTGCTCCATCTTCATGTATGAGGACCCTTTTCAACTCCTTATGTAGAATGTTTCAAATATTTATTTAACAATCATTGATGACTGCGCTCCTATAACATGGAATTTTTAAAAAGCCAAAAGTGATGTTCTCCAAATTGTCCTTGAGTTTATTACGCTGGTGGAAAATCAGTATAATGCAAAGTTGAAATCAATAAGGTCCGATAATGTTTCAGAATTGAAGTTCACTGATCTTTTGGCATCAAAAGGTATCTTTCACTACTTTTCTTAAGTTGTGATAACAAAGTTTTTATGTGTGTATAAGTGTATCAATTCCTATCACACTACTATGCCATTGTAGTATAGATAAGTGGCAATACAAATGTGTGTGATGCTTAGCACTTTGGATGCAATTGGAACTACTAATTCAAGCCAATAAAAAGATGGGTTTTTATCTAAAAAGTTTTAAATGAATAGAGCATGCAGTAAGTAAAACAGGAAGTATGCCATAAGTACTAATATGCATCAATAAAATCAGGAAACATGACATAAGTGTAAACAGCAAGTAAAACAAAAGCAAACAAGAAGATGAAATAAAATGCAATAAAAGGGGAAGCAGTTCCTAAGAATGGGGGTAATTAACCAGTAATCCTCCCTGTACTCCCTAGACACCTAACATACCTCTGATAATGAGCTAATCCCTAGACAACATATTCATAAGAAACCAAGCCCAATCTCTTGATAAATGATTTCAACCTAAGAAATCACCAGACCTAACTTTCGTTAGCGGTATGCTACCGAGCATGCATGAAGAACCAATCTGCCAAAGCCAATAAGCACCCTAAACATCTAATCTCTTAGGCTAGGAATGCACATCTTTGAAATCACCATGTTCAGATATTTCATCAAACACCTTTTGGGTGTTGAAATGTCTAATATCGTATTTTAGTTGATCCGAAAGAAAAAAGCATGAAGAGCAGTGATACACAAGGGATCTATAAGCAATCAAACTTAGGCATCTAGGAAGAATAGGAAATCAACACCAGTCTACCCCATCCTCAGGAACCTAAGGTAACTACTCACTACACATGGTGGATATGAAATCAGGAAAAACGAAAAACATAACTTCAAAACCATATATCATGATCAAAAGTCAAACTATGAAAAACAGTAAGAAAAACAAAGTCAGAAAAACCAGAGGATGATGATCAAGACAAAAAATCAAAGATGCAGGAGATGAACATGAAGAACAACAAGAACACCAACCCAGAAAAACAGAGATCTAATGAAATAAAAATAAAACCCAGAAATGGTGGTCAAGACAAAAACAAGGTTATAAGAATAAAATAGTAGATCAACATGCACCAGATAGTTCACAACCTTAATATAAGCATGAAAATGAAGAAACCAGAAGCTAGACATAAACTTAATAAGAATTCTGGATTTGATCATCAAGAACAACAAAGGAAAAACAGAGAGAAAGAAACCTAAGAACAAAACCCAAAATGGCAACAAAATAAAACTTCGTCCAAATGGAGGCGTTTTAAGGGTTTATATAGTATTTCAGAAAAATCCCTATAAAAATCTAAAAGACAAAAGTCTAAAAATCCTAATGATTCTTCTTAACCCGAAATTGGATCGTCTTGGTTTGGGTCGTCAGGTCGGAATGAAGCTTGGCTCGATGTAAGGAACGTAGCTGTATGATCGAGGTAAGAAATTCTTCATTGAGCCACGCCATCGAGGCGTAGAAAAAGCTGGCTCGATGGTCGATCAAGGTGACTTGGTGTTGACATGAGACAGCTTGATCTTGTCGTCGAGGTAAGAGATTGAGGTCGAGAAGATGCAGCTCGAGATGGAGCCGTAGTTTATCAAGGCGACTGCTTGGCTCGATGAGTCATGATCGAGGCATGGGAGTTGGACCATCGAGGTGGGCTGCTTGAGATCGAGCCCGGCTTGATGGTTGATCGAGCTGAGTTTCTTGAGATCGAGTTGGGATCAATGGTTGATCGAGCCGATGATCAAGAGATGTCTTGGTCGGGTTCAACTCATGTGGTTTCTCCTTCTCCTTCTCCAAAACTGCAACTACGCTTTGGAAACTCCCTAAAAACCTGAAAAATCTCTAAAATGTATATGTATGCTAATGCTAATGCAAAACTACCAAAAGATGGAAACTTACTAAGAAAGACCTATGAATGCAACATATCTGCAACTAAAGGACCCTAAAATGATGGTAAATGACTTCCTAAAACCACTAAAATGCAGAGACATCAAATCCCCCAAACTAAATCCTTGCTTGCCCTCAAGCACGTAATTCAGAAGCTAGGAAGAGAAGTTTGAAAATGGGAACCCAGAACCAAAACATGCTGATAAAATAGGGAATATCAATGTCTAGGTTATTAGTTATAGAATGCAATCCTAACATTTGGCTAAGAGATTGGTTAAGGGATACTTATCACAGTTCATTCCAGATTAGTTCCAACCTCCACAATGCATTCAAATTCATTTACCCCTTTAACATTCATTAAACAGGAACCGTGTATCAAGTTATGCACATTCATCTAACTCATTTGGCTAAGAGATTGGTTAAGGGATAAAAATGACCCCTTTATGCATTGGCTAACATTTCATAACAGGGTTCTCTCAAAAAGGGAACGAGGTTTAGCAGAATGCTAAAGGTAATAACACTTAGATGCTTACGAGAACAGAATCTCATCTACCCAATGTCAATGAAACTAAAATTTCCCTTATTCTACCTGGTAGGAGACCCTAATTCTACCCTTTTAAATTTCGAAGTGATCTTACTTGTTCACATTTTTCCTTAACTGTTCTTAGGAGAGGTTTCTTTCTTATTTGATTTCTAGCGGATTTGGGGACTTCCTGATTTCAGTGCTTATGGTTTCTTACCTTTTTCATTTTTCACTAATTTCTTGGGTCTTTACACTTTTCTTTCCTTGTCATTTCCTTTTCTGTTTCTGCACTAATCATACTTATCATATCTTTTTCCTCCAAACCCTTTACTAGACCATTCTGTTTTCTTTTTCTTTTCCTTTCCTCCTTTAAAGTTTATAACCATACCCTTTCTTTTACCAGCTTCCTACATGTTTTCTTCCTTTTTCATACCAACCCCCAATACCCAGAATCAAACCCCACCTAGTCCTATCTAGTCCAAAAAGCATGGACTAGAACTACATGAGATTCCATTCCTGTCAGTTAGAACCTAACATTCTCTACCAAACTCATTCCATAAAAGATCTGACACTCTGTAATAAATTCACGGCTTGAAAGAATGAAAGTTTCAATGGTGGGAAGTCTATTTGGATTAACAAGAGTGGTGAAATGGTAGAAGCTAACCCACATATGTATATATTATCCATGAGTTCAAATCCAGTAGACAAACATGATAATTAAACGTCAATTTTAGGTTCTAATAAACGAAGGTAAACTTCATATCACAACATGCTTCAGAAGAGAAAGGATCATGCAATTTCACATTCCAAGTATGGTGCAGTCTTACTTCAGACTTAATCAGGACGCATTAGACAACTAATAACCAAGGAATTGATACTACCTAAGAAAATAGCATACTTACAAGGTTACTATCATCCTAGTTCCATATGTAGCTGACAAACTTATAATCTTAACATCCTAAATGCAACTACATGAACACTCTATTTTCTTAAAATGATTTTCGAAAATTTTTCCAGATTTTTTATGTTTTTTCTGTCTTAAATGATATGCATGATTTGAAGTTTAAGAAACAAATATAAAAAATTCATTAGATAGCTCCTAAACCCTCCCCCAAACTTGAATTACACAGTCTCTTGTGTAATCCAAATTTTTAGGAGTGTTTAGGATGGTGACAGAAAAAAAAGAAGAAAACACACTTATAAATAGATGAAAACAGAAATCAGAAACAAATGCAAATGAAGCGGATAATACAATGGTCAGGTTGAGATGGACCTCAGTAGGGGATGAAGAAGGAGAAGGAGACGTATAGGCTGGGGTAGGGCCTGGTATTTCTGGTTGTTGCGGTTGGGAGCCTAATCTGCTATCTGCTCCAGTGTCCTCCCTTGTGAAGTTCCACTCTTTCTTCTCTGCATCGTTTTTGGATCAACTGAAGAGTGACGGGATTGTTGCTTTATGAGGGGTTCCCTTAGACCGACAGTGGTTGAATGACTTCTTTCTAGTGTATCTCGGGAAGGAGACCTCGGTTTCTTAGAGGATGTTGCTTTGTTGACCTTCAGGGCTAGCTTCTTGATTTGGTTGGTCATTTCTTTGAACTTCTTCTTGAAGAAACCATCCTGGTATTTATTCCAACTCTGGAGTTTGCCAATGTGTTGGTGAGCGACAGCTACCTCTCATTCCTTGTTGTTAGAGCGTCATCAAAATAATAACACTCTGGTTCTTCTAACTCCTTATTACCTGAAACATTTACTCTCTCATATGCTACATCATCAGCTACTCTCGCATAAGCTTCATTCTCGGAATAGTATAGTACATCTTCACTCGGTTAGAAGTCAATGTTTTTCCCTTCCCTAATAGTGGTAATGAAGATGTTTGGAAGTGGCAATCTTGATTCCCCCAAGCGTTGATGGATGAACTTGTAAAGCTGCTTGTGCTTTGGTCCTTCAAAAAATGCGCGTTCTTTAAGTAGTTTAGGTCTATCCATCTTGCTGGGTGACTTTTAGATTTAAGGGGACCCCTGCAAGCCTATAGAATAGGATTCCCCCAACTGTTAAAGTACCGCTACTCCCCTTTTTATTGAGCGCCTTTTCCCATTCCGTATACCACATGAGTTGGTTGATCAAAACATAGGATATAATGGTGTTAGCTCTATCACCTTGCATCGGATAACCATTGGAGGTATAATTCAATGGAGATTTTAGTGCCAAATCCAACATTCCCATTTCTCCGTCCGACACTTGCCCCGTTACTTCTCTTGAAAACATGGTGTTGGCAACTGATTTGTGGAAGTACCTTAAAATTGGGCTCCTTATGCTCCCACCCTTGGATTTTCTTGGGCTATAAACACCGAATCCTATGGTTTTCCATAGTGCAATGAGCTCATTTTTGTCAATATCTTGGGCGTCATCACTTCCGCATTAGAACCCAAATAGATAATCTAATTCACCGAGTGTGAGTTCATATGCTTTTGCTCTTACCGAAAAGGTGATGTAGCCCTACAAATCTCCGTCATCATAATGCATATGAAGAGTGGCGAGGAAGTGGCAGGTTTCATCTTGGTATGCATCTGAGTAAGTGGTCATGAGCTTTTCAATATTTGCCAATCTAAAATGGTAGGTCATGTCCTTCTCGATTCCAAGAGCCTCTATGGTGGGCTTATGAGGGAATCGAGTGCCATTAAACCCTCTTGAAATTAGAATGGTAACATATTTTGACCCCGAGCGTCCTTCAGTCATTGTTTGAGAAGCCCTCTCGTTGATCATTGTGTTTTTGAATTCAAAGTAGTGATCCGTCATTTCAACCCTCATCTCCTTTCCTTCCTCATAGTCTGGATCTTCGTTGGTATTCTCCTTGTTTTCTTCTATAATATCCGATCTTTGTCTTGAATACTCAGCTTACTTCTTAGCATTTGCACGCTTTTCCTTAGTTGTCAACTCTGGTGTTGGTTTTTCGACTTCCATGCTATCAAGTTGAATAGCTTTTTGCTTATGCGTCCTTTGAAATTGTTCTGTGATTCTCCTTGCTTCATGTTGCTTTGTTGTGCGTACTAGAGATTCCTCCTGAATTTCCATTTCGTCTATTTGGATGATTTCTTTAGTTCTGTGTAATCTCTCAGCAATTTGACACACGTGAAGTTGCCTTTCCGTGAGTACTGGAGCGTTTGAGGAGATTTCTAGAGAAATCTATGTATTGTCCCGAGAAGCACTAAAAGATGCTCTTCTCTTCTAGAATTTTGCTACGATGCTCTTTGCTGTAGGTCTAGACACTTTGATCCTGAGAAGAAAAATAGACAATTTCAGGGAAATTAGCAATCTTTCCAATAGATTCAACAGGCATCAAGTATCAACAAAAACCAATATGAAAACTGTATTTTGATGATTGAGGCAACAATTATTCCAGCAGAAACCAAGTTCAATTCTTGGTTATAAAAAGAGCCTAGCACAAATTTCAGAAGTTCGAAACCGATTTTTTAAATAAAAAAATGACGAAGCAAACCCGAATTTCAGAAAACTTAAACAAAACGGTATTGTAGATAAGTTAAAGCCGGGTTTTAGAAAGTTCAGGAGCCAAAAAATTCAAAAGTTCATAAGTGAAAGAACAAAAAACCAGGTTGATGATGCTTAAAGATTTTGTGAAAATCTGCAAAGTTCTTGAACTTCGGAAGTTAGTAGCTTAAAGTTCGGAAAAACGATTCAAAGCAAAAGAGTATGTAGTTATGAGAGTTATGAGAGTTAAGGAAGTGAGACTCCCTTAAGTAGAATCCTTGGCCGAAATTAGTGTGTGGAGGAGGAGTAGAGTTAAATTTTTTGGAGGTGATTTAAAGAGGGGACAATGAGGGTGATGGAAGGTGATGGAGGTGTAAGAGGTATGTTTGGGAATCTTGGAAAGCATTGAGTGGACATTGCTTTAGCATGGTGTGAGTAGTGGAGGTGTAAGAGAGATGGTGGGAAAGTGGGGAGACAAGGGGAAGTGATGTTTTGGATGCTTGGCTCGAAAGTTATTCCATGGTTTGATGATATTTTGATGCGACTTGATCACACGGTTGATGCGGCTTGATGGAATTTTTCACAGCTCGATCGAGGCTTAAACTAGGCTCGATCAAAACGCCTTAGTGACTCGAGCATTTTGTGGCTCAATCAAAAATGGTTCTCGTGGCTCGATGACCTCGATCAAGCGGCTCGATCAAAGCTTAAACATGGCTCGATCACCTTGCTTTTAAGTTGATCAAAAACTTGAGTTAATTCTGCGTTTGTTGTTTCTCTTTGCCAAATTCCCAAGACTTGACTCCAAAGTACCTAAAACACCAAAACCAAACCCCAAAACTTAAATGCATTAAACGAAAAACTTAACACAATTTAAAATTTTATATGTACAAGGATAAACATGGGACTTCCTCCCAAGTGGGCTTATTTAAAGTCACTAAGCTTGATTTCCTGTTTAAATTTTATTGACCCTGAGACAGATCCCCAAGGAGAACCGAGGTCCCTTCTAAAATGACTATGTCAGCCAGATAAGGTTTGATTCTTTGCCCGTTCACTATAAACTCTTGTCCTGACTTTGCAATAAGGGTGACTGCACCATATGGTAGAACTTTTTTGACTGAAAATGGTCCAGACCATCTTGATTTGAGCTTTCCTGGGAACAACTTGAGCCTTGAAATGAATAGAAGTATTTGATCACTATCCTTGAACGCCTTGACTAAAATCTTTTTATCATGAAATGCCTTGGTCCTTTCTTTATATATCTTGGAACTCTCATAAACGTTGAGCCTGATCTCTTCGATTTCTTACAAGTCAATCTCCCTCTTTTCCTGAGTTGTCTTGAGATAGAAGTTCAAGAGTTTAGTCACCCATATTGCTTTATACTCGACTTCAATTGGTAGATGGCATGCTTTCTCGTAGAGGAGTTGGAAAGGTGTTCGTCCTATTAGGGTCTTAAAAGCTATCATGTATGCTTATAGTGCACCATCCAGCTTTGTTGACTAATCTCTTCTTGACGTTCCATAAACTTTCGCTAAAATGGCATTGATCTGCCTGTTTGAGACTTCAACTTGTCCACTCGTTTGGGGATGATAATGTGATGCTACCTTGTGTTTCACTCCATATTTCTTCAACAAGTTTCAAAAACCTTATTTATGAATTGGGAACCACCATCGCTGATTACTACCTTGGAACTCCATATCTTGGGAAAATCACACTTCTGAACAGCTTCAGAACTACCTTCGCGTCGTTGGTAGGATATGCAATTTCTTCCGCCCATTTTGAGACGTAATCGATAGCTACGAAAATGTAGATGTTCTCAAAAGATGGTTGACTGAATGGTCCCATAAAATCAATGCCCCAAACATCAAACACTTGAACTTCCAAATCGGGGTCTGAGGCATTTCATTTCTTCTACCAATGTTTACAGTTCTTTGACAGGGGTCACATTTGGTTATGAAACCACGTATGTCCTTAAACATGGTTGGCCACCATAGACCAGCCTGCAGGATCTTTTCTTAACAGTCTTGAATGTTGCAAAGTGTCCTTCGTAGGAAGAACCATGATAGTGTTCCAAAACTCCCTTAACTTCATCTTCAGCTATGCACCTTCTGAATAACCCATCTGGACCTTTCTTGTAAAGAAAAGGGTCATCCAAATAGTAATGATTCACATCGCTCAGGAACTTCTTCTTTTTATAATCATCGAAGTCTTCAGGAATTTCTCCACAAACCTTGAAGTTAAATAGGTCTACATACTACAGTGTTTCTTTTGTGGTTACCACTTCAGCTTCTACAAAGGCACAAGTGTTAATCATCATCAGTTGTTCCTCTGGCATTGAGTCATCAATTCGCATCCTGGACAAATGGTCTGCTACCCCATTTTCAATCCCTTTATTGTCCACTATTTCCATGTTAAACTCTTGCAGTAAGAGAATCCATCTCAACAGTCTTGGTTTAGTGTCCTTCTTTGCATAGATATTCCTCAGCGCTGCATGATAAGTGTAGACTATAACCTTCGAACCAACCAAGTAGCTTCTGAATTTATCGAATGCGAAAACGACTGCTAGCAACTCCTTCTCTGTTTTGGCGTATTTTACTTGAGCATCATCCATGGTTCTACTGGCGTAGTAGATTACGTGCACCTTGTTATCTATTTTTTGCCCCAAAACTGCTCCAATTGCGTAGTCCCAGTTTGGAGCTTGTACTATTGGGGCAGATACCAAGGCCTCCTTGATGTGGTGGAACGATTTCTGACATTCAGAGTCAAAGTCAAACTCAGTTTCCTTGCACAACAGCCTTGTCATAGGCCTTGCTATCTTCGAAAAGTCCTTAATAAATCTTTTATAAAACCCGCATGCCCTAGAAAACTCCTGACATCCTTCACCTTCCTTGGTGGTTGTAGTTGCATCATGACATTAATCTTTTCCTTGTCCACTTCTATTCTTTTCTCAGATATTGTGTGCCCTAGGATAATTCCTTCCCTCACCATGAAATGACACTTTTCCCAGTTAAGAACTAAGCTTGTTTCCTCGCATCTGGTGAGTACCCTACACAAATTAAACAAACAAGAGGAGAAAGAAGAGCCGTACACGGAGAAATCATCCATGAACACCTCTACTATCTCCTCGATCAAATTTGAAAAGAGTGAAGTCATGCGCCTTTGAAAGGTGGTAGGTGCACTGCAAAGGCCAAATGGCATCCTTCTATATGCAAAAGTACCGTAAGGGTATGTGAAGGTGGTTTTTTCCTGATCTTGAAGGTGGATAGGAATTTGGAAAAATCCACTATAACCATTAAGAAAAAAATAGTAAGGGTGGTTTGCTAGTCCAACTAATATTTGGTCAATGAAGGGTAATGGGAAATGATCTTTCCTAGATGCATCATTCAGTTTCCTGTAATCGATGCACATCCTATGACCACTGATTGTTCGGGTTGGTAATAATTCATCCCTATCGTTTTTTATCACAGTAATTCCTCCCTTTTTAGGGACACAATGAACCGGGGATATCCAAGTACTATCTGAGATAGGGTAGATAACACCAACATATAACAACTTAAGGATTTCTTTTTTTACCACTCCTTTCAAATTAGGATTTAGCCTTCTTTGGGGTTCAATGCTAGAGTATGATTCATTTTCAAGATTGATTCTATGAGTGCACAAGTCAGGTGATATTCCATTAATGTCATCTAATGAATATCCTATAGCTCTCCTAAACTTCCTCAATTCAGTCAACAGCAAACTCAACTCGTCATCACTAAGTTCATCATTTACTATAACATAATATGTGGATTTAGGTCGAAGAAAAGCGTACCTTAGCCCTTTGGGAAGCGGTTTCAATTCCACAGATGGTGCCTTGAATTCAGACCAATCCTCAGATGTTGCAGAGTCCATTTGTGCTTGGGTAAGTGTTTGACTTTGTTTCTGCTCGAGTTCAATCTTCTCAGCAGCTGAGAAAACTTGTCTTTCTGAACTTCTGATATCTTCAAATGGTTTTTCAGGTTCCAATGGTCCATGTGAGTCCAATATCATTTCGTACCCTAAAGATTCACGGTGTAGATACCCTTTATCCCCATTCTTGATCAATGCGGTTATGAGATGATCCTCTTCATTAATCTCTTCCAACAGTTCATCAGCAAGTTGATCCATCTCTTCTATGTAGAAAATCTCCCCGTCTGTAGTTTGTTTCTTCATCACTTCCTGAATATGGAATGTCATCTTTAGATCCTTACCCATATTCAGCTGAATTTTCCCTTTATGAACATCAATAACAGATCCAGCAGTGGCTAAAAATGGTCTACCCAGAATCAGGGGATATCTAGGCTCCTCACTCATATCTAAAACCATAAAATCAGTTGGGATCTCAGATACTCCAACCTTCACAGGTAGGTCTTCAAGAAATCCATGTGGAATTCTCACTTATCGATCTGCAAGTATCAAAGAGATATTGCAGGACTTGAAATTGCTGAAGCCTAACTTCTTAGCAACTGATAGAGGCATAAGACTAATCGAGGCTCCTAAATCGCTCAGGAACTTTTCAAATGACAAAGGACCTAGTGAACATGGTAAAGTAAATGATCTTGAATCAGATAACTTCTTCGGGATTAAAGTTCTTGTGATGATGGCACTGCACTCTTCGCTTAAGACTACAATCCCCTGAATTTCCTTGCCTCTCTTGGTGATAGCATCTTTTAAAAAATTCTTGTATGGAGGCATCATAGTGATTGCATCAAGAAGTGGTACCTTAATTTTAGTGTCTTTCATATACTTCTCAAAAATTCCTTTGTACTTTGCCATGATTTCGTTCTTTAATCTAGAAGGAAATGGTAGTCTTGGTACGTATGGTGGTGGCATGAAGGGTGTATCCTTCTTCTGCGTTGCAGATGGGTTTTTAGCTGGACTTGGCTTGACTCCAAAAACTGATGGTGGTTGTGATAGCTTCTGAGAATCAGTCTTTGCAGGTTCTTCGTCTTTAGCTATTTAAACACAATTCCTTCCCAGATTGGTCAACATTGTCCTCAGTGTCATCAACATGAGCTTCTCATGATGGTAACTCTAGTACACTACGCAAGGTGATTGTGTTAACATGAGAAAAATCATTGGGGTTTGGAACGGATTTCCCTGGTAGTTGAGTTATGGGTTTTGGTGCGTAAGAGAGAGCACCCACACTCTCCAGATACTTGACCTCAGAGTTCAAAGCGTCAAACTTCTTATGGAGGTCATTGTATGAGCAATCAATTTGCGTCTTCAAGTCAGCTGCTTTGAAGTTTCCATAGTGTTGTTAGCTTGACCTTGTATAAGTTGTTGGAACATCACTTCAACGTTAGGAGGTGAAGTAGAAGTTTGCTTATTGGGGAAACCAGGAGGTACACCAACGTGTTTCTGCTGCTGAAAATCACCCTGTTGTTGTTGCTTTGTAGTGAAACCACAATGTTGAGCATAATTGATGAATGGTGGAATATTCTTTGGTGGTTGTGGTGGATAAACTTGATCTTGAGGGTAGGCCATGTTATTACTACGTTAGGAAAGACCAGGGTTGTTGGAGTAGTTAATGAACCCTTTGGTATAGCCTCCTTGATTTGAACATAGTTAATCTCCTCATGTTGGTTAGTCTCCCCAGCTTGAATCTGAACCTGTTCTTCATCAGTGATGAAGTGAACTTGGTGCTGCTGACCAAGAAGGAGCTTAACTAACTTGTCATTTAAAGCCTTGATATCTTGTCTTGTCTTATCGTCCGTGTCAGAGCTACCACGAGGTGTGCGATCATAATCCTTATTATATATTCCATCGGATTGATCGAGTTCTTGACAGATTTCCAACCGTCATCAACACTCTTGTTCAGGAAATTACTGTTACTTGCAGTGTCAAGAAACATCCGTATCTTCAGTAGAGGACCACGATAAAGAGTGCTAAGGAGGGGTGATTTGCTGAAACCATGATGTGGACATTGCAGAGTGTAATTCTTGAAACGCTCCCATGCTTCAGATAATGTTTCAGCATTTCGTTGTGTGAAACCAGAGATATCATTCCTCAACTGTGATATACGAGAAGTGGAGAAGAATTTGGCAAGAAAAGCCCTCTTGCAAGCATCCCAGGTTGTGATTGAATTCCTGGGAAGAGACTTATCCCACTGATGAGCCTTCTTGCCCAAAGAGAATGGAAAGAGACGCAGCTTAAATGCATCCTCACTCACACCGTTGATCTTGGTGAGACTGCAGAATCTGTCAAACTCGTCCAGGTGGTCGAGTGGATCCTTCATTGGTAAACCATGGAATTTATTCCCCTATACCATATCTATTAAGTCGTGCTTGATCTTGAAATTATTGTTCTGTACAGCGGGAGGGTTGATTCCATGGCTATGTGTGTGAGTGTTCCGGTTGTCACCAGCACCATTGGTGTGCTGGTTGTCGTGGTTAATGTTGTCCACCATGTGCAAATCCAACCTTCTTAAATGTTCCAAGCGTTCTTGTTCTTGTCTTGCGCGAGAGTGTTCCCTTTCAAGAGCACGAATGTCGTCAACGAGTGGAATTAAATCAGTTGGTCCTCTGCTTCTCAGTATCATGCACAGAGTGATGCTGATAACACGTATTTTCGTTATGTCAATGTAAGTATAGTGGTGTATCAAGGGGTTATCAATTCCTATCACACAGATATGTCATTGCAGCATAGATTGGTGTCAATCCAAATGGGTGTGATTCTAGCAATCTTGATGCAATGGAACTACTAATTTAAGCTAAATATGAAAATGGGGGTTTTACTAACAAGTCCTAAGAAAACAGAACATAGCAAACAAACATAAAGTAAAAACAGAAATGAGAGCAAGCATGCATAAATGAAAGATAGATAGCTAGTGTATGTAAACAAAAAAGCAAATGGGTAAAGGTGCAATCAAATGTAAATAGTTCCCGAGAATGAGGGTAATTGACCAGCGATCCTTCCTGAACTCCCTAAAATCCTAACATACCTCAAGCAATGAGCTACCCCTATATAGTAGATTCATATCCAACCAAGTCCAATATCTTGATAAATGGAATTATCCTAAGCAATCACCAGACTAACTCTCGTCAACAGTACACTACCTAGTAGTCATGAAGAACCAATCTACTAAATCCAATAAGCACCCTAAACAACTAATCTCTTAAGCTAGGATGTGCAAATCTCTGAAATCACCATGTTCAGGCATTTCATTGAACATCATCTGAGTGCTGAAATGCCTAAAATTAGATTTCAGTTGATCAGAAAGAAACCAGCATGAAGAGCAATGAAACAGAGGGGATCTATATGCAATCAAACTTAGGAGCCTAGGAGGAACAAGAAATCAACACCAGTCTACCCTATCCTCAGGAACTTAAGATAACTAATCATTATGCATGTTTGATGCGAAATCAGAAAAGCAGGAAAGCATAACTACTAAACAAGACATTCGAATCAAAAGTCAACGATGATAAATAGCAAGAACACTAAGTTGAAAACATGATGAAGATGATGAACAGCGACAACACTAACCCAGAAAAACAGAGTAACAATGAAACAGTAGCAAACCAGGCAAAGTAATCAAGGTGAAAAACGAGATTAAAAGCATAAAAACGTAGATTAACATGCACCATATAGTTCATAGTCCTAATCTAAGAATAAAGAATGAAGAAATGGAAGGTAAATATAAACTTAATCAAAGATTTGGGTTTTACATGAAGAACATGAAGAACAAAAACAGAGAAAAAGATAAACCTAAAACAAGACCCAAAAATGGCTAAAAATTAAAGCTTGTTCGAAATGGAGGCGCTTTAGGGCTTTTATAGTGTTTGAGAAAAGACCTAAAAACGCGTAAAAGTCAAAATGTAATGATTAAAATGGCTCTTAGGTCTGGTTCATCCTGGAACCGAGTTGGTTGGGTCGGAGTTGCTTGGGCTCGAGCTGGGAGTCGAGGCATGGAATGAGATGATCGAGCAAGGACAAGGGCGTCATCGAGATGACTTGTGGCTCGTGATCGAGCCACTTTTGATGTTGGCCGAGACGAAGAAATTCCGGTCAAGGCATGAAAGCGTGAGCTCGAGGCGTACATGGAGCGTGTGATTGGATCAAAGAGAGTTGCGTGATCGAGGTGCAGATTAGCTGGGCCATCAAGGCGAGGGGCCGAGGCTCGATCAAGGTGAAGGGCCAAGCCATCAAGGTGGAGAATTCGTGTGATCGAGCCGGCTTTTTCTTGGCTCGATCACGCGATCGAGGTGAAGAATGCGTGTGATCAAGCTGGCTTCGTCTTGGCTCGATGGTGGGCTCGATGGTTTGATCGAATTTGACTTGAGCTACACTTGAGTTGGTTCCATTCTGCACATTTTCCTTTCCTTCTCCAAATTGCAATAACATTCTTAAAGCTCCTGAAAGTCCTGAAAAATCTCCAAAATGCATATGTATGCAAGTGCTAATGCAAAACTTCTAAAAATTGCAAACTTGCTAATAAAGTATATGGATGCAACATATGTACAACTAAAAGACCATAAAATGATGCTAAATGACTTCTTAAAATCACTAAAATGCAGAGACATCAACTCCCCCAAACTAAATCATTACTTGCCCACAAGCAAATAATTCAAAAGTTTGGATGAAAAGTTTGAAAGTGGGAACTAAGAACCAAAATATGCTGCTAACACAGGTAATATCAATGTCCAGGTAACTAGTTCTAGAATGCAATCTTAATCTCGTCCTACTTAAAAACCTTAGCCATACTTATCATAGTTCATTCCAAATCAGTTCCAACTTCCACAATGCATTCAAATTCATTTACCCCTCCAACATTCATTAAGTAGGAACCATGGATCAAGTCATGCACGTTCAATGAACTTATTTGGTTAAGGGACATGTTAAGGGGTAAAAATGACCCCTCCATGGAATAGCTAACAATTCAGAATAGGGTGCTCTCAAAAGGGAATGAGCTTTAGCAGAAGGATAAAGGTAAGAAGACTTAGAAGCATACATAAACAGAATCTCATCTACCCAATGCCAATGAAACCTAAGTTTTCCTGATTCTACCCGAGAGGAGACCCTAATTCTACCCTTCTAAAATTTGAAGTGATCTTACTTGTTCACATTTTCCCATTTTTCATATTTTCCTTAACTACTCTTAGGAGAGGGTTTTTCTTATTTGATTGTTAGCGGTTTTGGAACTTCCTTATTTCGATGACTGGTTTTTGACCTTCATCATTTTGCACTAACTTCTTGGGTTTTACCCTTTTCATTTCATTGTCATCTATTTTTTTTTATTCTGCACTAACCATATCTTTCACATTGTTTTCCCCCAAACCCTTTACTAGCCCATACTGCTTCTTTTTCTCTTTTTTTCCTCTCCTAAAGTTCTTAACCATACCCTTTCTTATACCAACTTTTCGCAATACCAAAAATCAAATCTCACCTAGTCCTATCTAGTCCAAAAAGCATGAACTAGAACTACATGAGATTCCATGCCTGTCATTTCGAACCTAACATTTTCTACCAAGCTCATTCCATAAAAGGCCTGACACTTAGTAGTAAATGAATGGCTTGAAAGAAGGTAAGGTTTAAGGGTAGGGATTCTACTTGGGTTAACAAGAGTGGCAAAATGGTAGAAGATAACCCAAATATGTATATACTATCCATGAGCTCAAATCTAGCACGCAAACATGATAATTATACGTCAGTTTTAAGTTCTAATAGATAGGGGAAATTTTCAAATCACAAGATGCTTCAGAAGACAAAGGATCATGCAAGTTCACATTCCAAGCATGGTGTAGTTTTACTTCAGACTAAATCAGGATGCATTAGACAACTAATAACCAGGGCATTGGTACTTTTTAAGAAAACAACATACTTGCAAGGTTACTATCATCCTAGTTTCCTATGCAGATGCAAATGACAAACCTATAATTCTAACATCCTAAATGAAAGTATATGAACACTCTGTTTTTAAAAGACAAATTTCAGAAAAAAAAAATTAGATTTTTTTCTATGCCTTTAATGTTATGCTTGATTGGAAAGGTTATGCATGATTGGAGATCAAGAAACAAACATAAAACTTTCATTAGATGATATGCCCCTAAATTCTCCCCCAAACCGGAATTACACAGTCTCTGTGTAACCCAAATTCTTAGGTGAACTTAGGGATGGACAAGGAAACATAAACACACATAAAGATAAACAGAAACAGTAATTAGAAATAGCAAGCATAAATAGCAAACAGAAAAAGCAAAGAGAAACATAGACAAACAAGCGGATTATACAATGGTAGGTGGGGATGGAGATAGACCTCAATAGGGTATGAAGAAGTTTGAAGAGATGTAGTTGTCCATTGTCTCTACGGTATATCCAAGGTTAGTACCCGGCGCTTCTTGTTGTTGAAGTTGCTACTATTGTTGTTGTTGTTGTTGTTGTTGTTGTTGTTGTTTTTGAATGATGTGTTGGCTAGCTGATCCACTGTCCTCTCTTTCGGAGTATTGTCTCTTCCTCCTCTACATCGTCTCGGGTTCAATTAAGGAGTTACAGTGTGGTTTCTCAACGCATAGTTCCCTTGGACCTATGGTGATGGAGTGACTACGTTCTAAAGCATCATGGGGATCGCTGCTTCTTGGAGGTGGTTTCCTTTTTCAGCTTCAGAGTTAGCTTCTTAATTTAAGTGGTCATTCTTTTAACTTATGGTTGAAGTAACTATCCTGGAATTTGTTCCAACTCTGGAGTTTGCCAATATTCTTGTGAGCGTGGCTAAAATATTTCTTTTCCTTAACGTTGGAGCGTCGTCAAAGTAATAACATTCCGGCTCACCTAACTTTTAATCGTTGGGAACATCTACCCTCTCAGGGATAACTTCATCAGCTATTTCTGCAGCTTCCCTGTTCTCCGAATAGTGTAGAACGTCGGCACTTGGTTGAAAATTGATGTTTTTCCCCCTTCCTGATAGTGGTGACAAGGACGTTGGGAAGTGATAGGCACGAGTCCCCTAAGCGTGGTGGTGGACCTGTACAGCTTCTTGTGCGTTGGGCCGTCGAAGAAATGCGCGTTTTTCAAGTAGCTTAGGTCAATCCATCTTATGGGGTGACCTTGACCCTCAAAGGGGAACCTTGCAAGCCCTCAGAATGGGTGTNGTCACAATCCCCCCCCCCCCCCCAATCGGTAGAGTACCACGACTCCCCTTTTTATAGAGCGCCATTGCCTACGCCCTATACCATATCAGTTGTTTGATCAAAAGACGAGATAGGGTGGAGTTATCTCTATCACGTTGCATTGGACAACCGTTGGATGTATATTGCAGCGTAGATTTCAATGTCAAGTCCATCATACCTATTTCTCCATCGGTTACATGTCCTGTCACTTCCCTTGCAAACATGGTGTTAGCAGCAGATTTTTGGAAATACCGCAAAACTGGGTTCCTTATGCCTGCACTCTTCGAAATTTGGGGTGTCTTCAATGTTCCCATCAAATGGGAACCCATATAGATGATTCAATTCACCCACGGAAAGCTCATTTGATTTGTCCCTCACATAAAAGGTGATATACCCCTGCAAATCATCGTCATCGCAATACATCTGGAGAGTGGCCAGGAAGTGATATGTTTCTTCTTTGTACCCATCACAGTGAGTAAACATGAGCTTTTCAAGATTGGCAGATTTGAAAAGGTGGATCTTGTCCTTTATGATTCCGAGAGCTCCCATGGTGGGTTTGTGAGGGAATCGAGTGCCCTTAAAACCTCGTGAAAGAAATGCAGTAACTTCAAGCGACCTTGAGCGTTCTTTGGCTATCGTTTGAGAATCCTTCTCATTGATTACCGTGTTTTTGAATTCCGTATAGTAGTTCTACGATTCAACACTCATTTCTTCTCCCTCCTCATAGTCTGGATTCTCACTAGTGTTTTCGCCTTCTACTTCAACTTGTTTCCCCTTCTTTATTTACGAACGTTTTCTTGAATACGTAGCGTTCTTCTTAACGTTTGCATGATTTTCTTTTGTTGTTAGCTCTAGTTCGCATTCCATGCTATCGAGTTGAATGGCTTGTTGCTCCTGAATTTCCATATCGTTTAGATGGATTGTTTCTCTGGTTCTTTGCAATCTTTCAGTGATTTCACGTGCTTTAAGTTGCCTTTCAGTAAGTAGCGGAGCGTTTGGGGAGAATTCCGAAGAAATCTCTGTATCATCCTGAATGATACTGAAAGATCCTCTTCTCCTATGAAGCCTTGCTGCTATCCTTGCTCCTGATGGTCTAGACATTGTGATCCTAAAAGAGAAAGGAGACAATTTAAGATAAGTGAGCAATCTTTCCAATAGGTTCAACAAGCATCAAATATTAAAGGCAACCATTATCAAAAATGAATTGTGATGATTAAGGCATAAATTTTTCGAACATAAACTAAGTTCAGTTCTTGCTTACAAAACGATTCCATCACACGTTTCAGAAGTCAAACCCGATTTTTAAAAGGATGAAGTGCCAAAACCAAATTTTGGTAATTTTAGGAGGAAAAAACAAAATTTCAGAAAAACCAAGAATTTCGTAAAATTTCAGGAGTAAAAGAGTTGAAACCGATTTGAAGATGCTTAAATTCTTGGCGAAAATTTTCGTAGAATCTTGGTGTCCTTGCAAAATACGTTCGAGATGCTCAAAAGATAGGGAGTTTCAAGAAAAATTTAGTAAGTGAGAGTTAAGTTTAAGTGGGAATAAGCAAAGAGGTAGAGACTCCCTTATATAAGCTCCTTGGTCAAAGTTTTTGCTTGGTGTTGAAGAGTGGTGTATGTAGAGGCATGTGGACATGGTTTAAAAGTGTTGGTATGTGGAGGAGGATTAAAGGAAGGACAAGTAGGGTGATGGAGGTGTAAGAGTGTGTTGGGGAATCTTGGAAAGGGATGAAAGGACACTTCTTGGCATGGTGTGAGTAGTGGGCAAGTGGGGAGACAAGCCTTGAAGTGAAATGTTGGGTGCTTGGCTCGAGTTGAAGTGTGGCTCGATGGTATGTGTGGCTCGATCGACACTTTCTTTTGCTCGAGGTTGTGTGTGGTTTGATCACGGCTCGATGAAGAATTTGTGCGGCTTGTTGATGTTTGTTGTGGCTCGATGGTGCGATGGGTGCGGCTCGATGGAGAATTTTTCTTTGTTCAATCGACATCATTTCGTGGCTCGAGGGAATGGCTTCATGGCTCGATCATGCTGTATCGTGGCTCAATGGACTTGAACATGGCTCGATCAATATGAAAATTTGGCTCGATCACAATTTCCTCAGCTCGATGGAATGGTGCGATAACGGCGTGATCGAGTTGTGTCCATGGCCCGAGCATGGCTTGATTGAGGCTTGATCACATATTGATCCAACTTGATCAAAGGCTTGAGTTAATCACGTGCTCTTTTTTTTCTCATTGCTAAACTCCCAAAACATATCCCCAAAGTACCTAAAACACCAAAACCAAATAAAAACTAAAATGCATTAAACGAAGAATTTAAATAAAAGGCATAAAAATTTCATATGTACAAGGATAGACATGGGACTTTCCTCCCAAGTGAGCTTGTTTAAAGTCACTAAGCTTGACTTCCTGTTTTAAGTTTAATGACCCTGAGACGGTTCCCCAAGGAGAACCGAGGTACTTTCTGAAACGACTTCGTTATCATCGTGTTGGTTGATTTGGTAGTTCAACTTCGATCCTTTATCGGGTTCCACATCAAGTATGATTTCTTCACTAAACAAAATTTCCTTGATTATGAAGTTCGTGGAGCATTTTGGATTCACATTCTCCATATAGTATTTAAACCTTGGGTTGAGTAGAAACACTTGATCTCCACTTTTGATGTCCATTGATTGGGTACGAGGCTCAAAACTGTTTTCGGAATGGGGAATGATGGAAGTTAGTTTCAGAGGTGGGATACGTTCAATTTGGTGTTCGAGCTCAGGATTTTCTTTTTCTGAAATTTGCAGTTTGCTTTCATCAGTTGGTATCCCCAATTTTCTGGTTTCTTCTAACTCTGCAGGAACCCTTGCATTTGGTTCTTTGATAACCCTAAATGCTTCCTGATGCTTTGAAAATGTGTTTGAATTCTTCTCCGATTCATCCTCAAATGAGTCACTGCTTGAGTACCCATCCTCATCATTGTCCTCATTCCTTTCTTTGATTGAGAATAGCTGGCCTTGGATTGTAAGCTTCTTCGTGTTTTTCTTGATGTTAAAGATCATCATTGGACCACTCCCTACGTTCAACCTGATGTTACCCTTCTTGACGTTGATCACAACTCCAACTATCTCTAAGAAGGGTCTTCCAAAGATCAATGGGTCCTTCGGCTCTTTATCCATTTCCAACACCATAAAGTCAGTGGGTATTTCTACGTCCCTAATCTTGATGGGTAAGTTTTCTAGGGTGCCAATAGGATACCTAATGGATCTATCTGCTAACAATAGAGTTATATTGGAAGCCTTGAATTTGTTGAATCCCAACTTCTTGGCAGTGGAGAAAGGCATCAAGTTAATGGAAGCTCATAAATCACAAAGGCATTTGTTGAAGGTTAGGGATCCTAGTGAGCATGGTAAAGTGAATGAACCGGGATCATCTTGCTTCTCTGCGATTAAAGCATTGCATTTGACATTCAGTTCCAACACTTCTTGAGCAGTCTGTTCCCTCATGGGTTTCTCAAAGATTTCTGGATATTTTGCCATATGTTCTTTCTTTAAACGTGATGGGAATGGCAACCTTGGAACATAAGGTGGTGGAACGAAAGGTGTTGCATTCTCCTTTGAAGCAGATAACTTATCACCATGAATAGATTTTTCACAATCTGCAGTTTCAACTTCGTTTAAACTCGAATCCCCCCCCCCTAACTTGAATCACATTGTCCTCAGTTAAATGAGTAGTGCAAATGGGAGGAGGAAGGTCAGTCGTACTCCCCAGGAAGATGGCATTGACATGAGCATACTCCTTTGGGTTCTGTACAGATTAGCTCGGAAGTTGACCGTTTGTAGAAGTAGAAGTGGAGGCATTGAAGGAAGAATCCATTTTGTGGTGAATTTCACCAAACTTCTTGGATGTCTCCATGACACTATTGGATTGACGTTGTAGAAGTTGTTGCAACATGGTCTAAATGTTGGAAGGTTGAGTTGGAGGTTGGTTAGAGGTGAAACTAGGAGGGGCACCAGCTTGTTGCTACTGCTGCTGCTACTGTTGTCGCTGAAAACCACCTTAATGTTATTGCTTTGGGAAGAAACCACGATTTTAAGTGTAGTTAATGAATGGTTGAATAGGCTTCTATGGTTGCGGTGGATAGACTTGATCCTGAGGGTTGGCTACATTGTTTCTACGGTATAAAAGACTAGGGTTGTTGGAGTAGTTGATGAAACCCTTGTTATAGCCACCCTGATTCTGCACATAGCTAAATCTCATCTTGCTGGTTAGCCTCCCCAGCCTAAATCTGACTCTGCTCTTCATCGGTGATGAAGTGAACTTGGTGTTGTTGACCAAGTGGGAGCATGTCCAACTTCTCATTCAGAGCCTTGATATCCTTCCTTGTCTTATCATCCGTTTCAGAGCCACCATGAGGTCTGCAATCATAGTCCTCTCTATATATGTCGTATGATTGAGCAAGGTTCTCCACAAGTTCCCAACCGTTATCAATACTCTTGTTTAAGAAATTACCATTGCTTGTAGTGTCAAGAAACATGCGGATCTTTGGTAGAGCACCCGGATAGAGTGTGCTCAGTAGGGATGTTTTGCTGAAACTGTAATGAGGACATTGCAGAGTGTAATTCTTGAAGTGTTCCCATGCCTCAGAGAATGTTTCAGCGTTTCAATGTGCGAAACCAGAAATGTCATTCCTCAATCTTGCAGTACGAGATGTGGAGAAGAATTTGGCAATAAAGGCCTTATTGCAAGCATCCCAGGTAGTGATTGAGTTCCTAGGAAGGGACTTCTCCCACCGATGAACTTTCTCTCCCAAAGAAAATGGGAAGAGACACAGCTTAAATGCATCCTCACTCACACCGTTGATCTTGGTGATCAAACTCGTCTAGGTGGTCGAGTGGATCCTCTATTGGCAAACCAGGGAATTTTTTCCCTTGTACCATAGCTATTAATCTGTGCTTGATCTCGAAATTGTTGTTCTGTACAGCAGGAGATGTGATTCCATGACATTGTGTGTGAGTGTTCGGGGTGTTACCAGCATCGATGGTGTGCTGGTTATTGTGGTTAGCATTGTCCTCCATTTGCAAATCCAACCTTCTTGGGTGTTCCAAGCGTTCTTGTTCACGTCTTGCGCAAGAGTATTCCTTTTCAAGAGCACGAATATCTTCAACAATTGGAATTAAGTCAGTTGGTCCTCTGCTTTTCAGTTTTATACACAGCTATGCAAATACCTGAAAACAAAGGAAACAAAGGAAAAAAGGTGAGTATGGTAGTAGAAAAGAAACTTGATCCCAATAGATCCAAAATCCAGAATGTAACAAACAAACACCGAATCTACAACGGCGCCAATTTGATAACATGTATTTTCGTTGAGTCAATGTAAGTATAGTGGTGTATCTAGGGGTTATCAATTCTTATCACACAGACATGTCATTGCAGTATAGATAGGTGTCAATACAAATGGGTGTGATTCTTGCAATCTGGATGCAATGGAACTACTAATTCAAGTTACATATGAAAATGGGGGTTTTACTAACAAGTCCTACGAAAACAGAACATAGCAAACATGCATAAATTAAAAACATAAATGAAAGCAAGCATGCGTAAATGAAAGATAGACAGGTAGTGAATGTAAACAGAAAAGCAAATGGGTAAATGTGCAATCAAATGTAAATAGTTCCCGAGAATGAGGGTAATTGACCAGAGATCCTTCCGGAACTCCCTAAACTCCTAACATACCTCAAGCAATGAGCTACCCCTAGACAGCAGATTCATATGCAACCAAATCCAATCTCTTGATAAATGGAATCATCCTAAGCAATCACCAGACTAACTCTCGTTAACGGTACACTACCTAGTAGGCATGAAGAACCCTAAACAACTAATCTCTTAGGCTAGGATGTGCAAATCTCTGAAAACATCATGTTCAGGCATTTCATTGAACACCTTCTGAGTGCTGAAATGCCTAAAATCATATTTCAATTGATCAAAAAGAAATCAGCATGAAGAGCAATGAAACAAAAAGGATCTATATGCAATCAAACTTAGGAGCCTAGGAGGAACAAGAAATCAACATCAGTCTACCCCATCCTCAGGAACTTAAGGTAACTACTTAGTACGTATGTTTGATGCAAAATTATAAAAACAGGAAAGCATAACTAATAAACAATACACTCGAATCAAAAGTCAACAACGATAAATAGCAAGAACACTAAGTTGAAAACGTGATGAAGATGATGAACACCAAGAACACTAACCCAAAAAAAACAGAGTAACAATGAAACAGGAGCAAACCAGGGAAAGTGATTAAGGTGAAAAACGAGATTAAAAACATAAAATAGAGATCAACATGCACCAAATAGTTCACAGTCCTAAACTAAGCATGAAGAATGAAGAAATCAAAGGTCTACCCCATCCTCAGGTACCTAGGGTAACTACTCACTACACATGGTGGGTATGAAATCAGGAAAAACAGAAAACATAACTTCAAAACCAAATATCATGTTCAAAAGTAAAACTATGAAAATCAGTAAGAACAGCAAAGTCAGAAAAACCAGAGGATGTTGATCAAGACAAAAAATCAAAGATGCGGGAGATGAAGATGAAGAACAGCAAGAACACCAACCCAGAAAAACAGAGATCTAATGAAACAGTAACAAAACCCATAAATGGTGATCAAGACAAAAACGAGATTAGAAGCATAAAACAATAGATCAACATGCACCAGATAGTTGACAACCTTAACCTAAGCATGAAAATGAAAAAATCAGAAGCTAAACATAAACTTAATAAGAATTATGGGTTTGATCATCAAGAACAACAAATGAAAAACAGAGAGAAAGAAACCTAACAAAAAAACCCAAAATGACAACAAAACAAAACTACAACTATGCTTGGCTCGAGCTGGAGCCGAAGTTGGACGAGGCGACTGCTTGGCTCGATGAGTCATGATCGAGGCACGGGAGCTGGACCATCAAGGTGGGCTGCTTGAGATCGAGTCGGGTTTGATGGTTGATCGAGCCTGGTTGCTTGAGATCGAGCCGACGATCGAGAGATGCCTTGGTCGGGTTCAACTCATGTGGTTTCTCCTTCTCCTTCTCCAACACTGCAACTATGCTTCGGAAACTTCCTAAAAACCTGAAAAATCTCCAAAATGCATATGTATGCGAATGTTAATGCAAAACAATCAGAAAATGCAAACTTACTAAGAAAGACCTATGAATGCAACATATATGCAACTAAAGGACCCTAAAATGATGGTAAATGACTTCCTAAAACCACTAAAATGCAGAGACATCAAGTTGATACTCTCCTCAGCAAAATTTAGTTGTTGAGAGAAAGCATCAACACATTCTTAATGTGGCTAAAGCTCTACTCTTTCAATAATGTTACTCTTTTTTTTGGAGTGATTGCATCAAAACTAAAATTTACCTTATAAACATGACTCCATCTCCTATTCTACACAACAAACTCCTTTTAAAATTCTCATTCACAAAAAACCATCTTACTCTCATCTTAAAGCTTTTGGATGTCTTTGCTATGTTTCTACATTTCCTAAAGATAGAAACAAGTTCACTACAAGAGCAAAAGTTGTTGTATTTCTTGGATATCCTACTGGATACAAAGTTTATAAGGTCTTAGACTTATATATCCAACTTGTTTCTATCTCTAAAAATGTCATTTTCCATGAAAACATCTTTCCTTTCCAAAATTCTGAACATTGTTCACCTTCTTTAGATATTTATATCATCTATATTATCGCTCACATTCCATCATCATTAGTGTCCAATTCACCTCCAATTCCTACTAAGTTTGAATCATTAATGGATCCATCTGTCTCAATTACAACAGAGAGCATAGACAAACCACGCAGACAGGTTCGTCCTCCTTCTTATCTAGCAGATTATCATTGCAATCTTTTATCACATTCCTCACTTCCTGCCTTACCTTATTCTACTCCATTATTATATGTTCTTGATTACTCTCTTTTATCACCATCTTTGCAATCTTTTATCCTCAATATTACCATTGTCTGAGAACCAAAAATATTTTATCAAGCTATGAAATATGAGCAGTGGCTTAAGGCTATGAATCTTGAGCTTGAGTAGTTTATTAAAACCAATACTTGGTCAGTTGTGAGCTTGCCAGAAGGGAAAATTCCAGTTGGATGTCGTTGGGTCTATGAACTCAAATTTAAGGCTGATGGTACACTGGAAAAGTACAAAGCCCATCTTGTTGCAAAGGGCTACACTCAATAAGATGGTGTAGATTATATTGATACATTCTCGCCTGTTGCCAAACTTCTTACAGTCAAGTTAGCTCTTGCTTTGGTAGCTCAAAAAGGTTGGTTTTTAAGGAAAACGGATGTTACTAATGCATTTTTAGATGGGGATCTTGAAGAAGATATCGATATGGCCTTGCCACCAGGATATACTTCTTCAAATGGTACTTCTCTTCCCGCTAATGCAGTCTACAAACATCATAAATTCATCTACAACTTGAAGCAAGCCTCTCGTCAATGATATATGAAGCTTTCTCAAGTCCTGTTACAGACTATTTATCAACAATCAGGATCAGAACACAACCTATTTGTAAAGTCTTCATCAGAATCTTTCATTGATGTTTTGGTCTACGTTGATGATATCTTGATTGCCAACAGCTCTGAAGACTCTATTACTCAGTTGAAGTCTGTTTTTGCTGCTGTATTTAAATTAAGGAATGGGTTTACCAAAGTATTTTTAGGACTTGAGATTGTTAGGTCCAGTAAAGGAATTGTTTTGAGTAAGAGAAAGTACGCCTTAAACATTCATGAAGATATTGGTTTACTTGGGTCTAAGCTAATGATTACTCTAATGGATCCTAATCATTATTTGTCTTATGATGTTGGAGATCTATTTCTTGATCCTACTGTCTATAGAGCTTTAATTGGAAAGCTTCTCTATTTTATAATTACACGTCTTGTCGTACTTTTGTTGTTCACAAGCTTAGTCAATTATTTTCTGCTCCTCGTATGACACACATCTAAAGGCAGCTCATCGGATTGTTCGATATCTAAAAGGTGATCCCGAACGTGGCTTGTTTTACTTTGCATCATCTGAGATCCTATTGAATGCATTTTCCGCTTCAGATTGAGCCATCTGCTCGGATACAAGGAAGTCAATCACATGTTTTTGCATTTTCCTCAGTGATTCTTTGATATCATGGAAGCCACGAAAGCAGAAAACCATGTTTTGCAGCAGTGTAGAAGCAGAATATAGAGCTTTGGTTGAGACAACTAAAGAATTGATTTGGCTTACTCATTTACTTGATGATCTACATGTTTCATGTTCTGTCCCAGCCAAACTATATTGTGATAACACATCAGCAATACACATTGCCTCTAATTCTGTATTTCATGAAAAAATTAAGCACAAAGAGCTTGATTGTTATGTGGTTCGTGA